>CAWUFW010022688.1:0-90175 GCA_963921515.1 Calotriton arnoldi | reverse complement strand
AGAATGTGTGTTAACTATCGCCAAAATTGCTTAACGCAACTTCTCACATCGCAGTCTATCGCGGGAAAATAACACTGTGTTAACGCAGCATTCACAACCCGGTGGCACCATGCGATAGTCTCACGATAAAGCGACAAATGCCCGTGTTAAAATGAACGCGAAGCCCAAAAAATGCGAAACACGGACGCAAAAAAAGTTGCGATGACCCCAATGGCGATACAAAAATCAGCGAAAACCAGCAACAGGCCCGTGATTCCCACACGCCGTGCGTGAGAATGCACTATAAAAGCAGAGAAATAAAAAGCCCAAAAAATGCAACTGCGCAGCACCATGGACGCACCCGGACCGAGTGCAGAGGACAACGCGAACCCCACAAGCCCCAGAGACAACCAGCCAGGAACCCCAGGGCCGGAGAAGGGCAAAGAGAAGAGGAAGAGGAAGACGGGGTTCAGTCCGCAGGAAAACCGGATCATCGTCACGGAGGTGACCGAACACTACCAACAACTGTTCGTCACCTCCACTGTGTCATCGGCAACACAAACGGAAATATGGCAGTCCATCGTGAACACCGTGAATGCAGTCGGAGTGTCGAGGAGGTCAAGAGGCGCTGGCATGACGTCAAAAGCCAAACCAAGCAGAAACTCGCTGCCAACCGGAAGGCAGCAACGGCCACTGGAGGTGGGAGTCCTGCGCCACAGGAGGAGCTGGATGAGCTGGAGGAAATGGTGGCCACAGTCATCAGTGCGGAGACGGTGCAAGGAGTTGGGGGTCCGGACACTGCTCGATATGACCTGACCCAACAGCAACAGGGTGAGTAACCACCAGGGACTGGGGGACGGGGGAGACGGGCACAATGGCACACATGCACAATCAAGAATAGCACACTGCACACCCACAATGACTGTGGAACCTGTCCCTGATGGCCTTGGCACACTGCAGCACACACAGAAACACCAAGTAGGCCCCTGTCCACCATGTGCACAAAAGGCCCCCCCCCTCTCACCAATCTCACAACCTACCCATGCACATGTGCTGAACCCAGCAAAGCAGCGGATCTGTGAGCCACACTGACAATGCAAGTGACACTGCATGACCAATAGCATGGCTGCAGTCAAAATACATGACATGGTGTACGCCACGACACTGAGGTGGCCCAGTGTGGATAACATCCTCAAAGGAGCAGGTCACACTCTGACACATCCACGTGCACATACAACCCCTGACGTCAACAACACATCTGCAGACAAACAATGCACAAGAGTACAAAATCCGTACAGGAGCACAAATGACCCAAGTCGCCAACATCTCAGCACCGTAAAAGCACACAAGTCAACGGCACACCGCCTCAAAGGGATAAGGGGCTGCAAAATCAGAGCTGCAGGGGCGACTCTCCCACAATGCAGCACACACACATAGCAATCACAGCACATAAACATTGACCACAATGTGATAGAAAGTGCCACACCTACACCACAGAACAGAGGACACAACTGGTGCCGCATGTGCGTAGAAAATGGCCAATCACATCAGGCATAGCAGGAAACTGTCAGATGATAATGTACGAGTACAACCTCACATCCATCATGTAGTCGGAATGTCCACTGTCCCCCATCAAATACCCAGCTCCTCCAAAACAGTCACAATGTACATTGTCATGCAGTCAGTATGTAAACATGTACAATGCGTGCACATACATGGAACACACTGTTAACCTGCATCTCCCCTTCACATTGCAGAGGGACAATCAACACCTCCTGCATTGCAGAGCAGACATCTCTTCAGTGATGAGGAGGAACCCCTGGCCATCTACTCCGACACCCTCCAACGGCTCGTGGACAGCCTCCGCACCCCACCTCCAGGAGCAGGGCAGCCCAGCTGCATCGAGGTGATACCACCCCCTGCACAGACCACACAGCAGGAAGCACCCACCACCACGGCTGGCTCCCAGCACCTCACCGAAGAACACATGGCATTCCAACGCCGTGTGTCAGACTGCCAGAGGGGGCTGGCTGAACAGGTGCAGGTGGGTTTCGACCTCATGGCAGCCAAACTAGATGCCATACGTGGGTGTCTCAGTCCCATCAGGGACCACTTACAGTCCCTAGCGGACACCCACAGTCCGCTCCATGCCCTACAACAATCCTTGGCTGACCTCGCTGGATCCATTACTCAGATACAAGAACTGTCTAGGCAGAGAGGCTCCAGCGACGACAGCACAGAGTTGGCACAGATGCGGAACACAATGGAGAACATGGAGCGGATGCAGGCAGGAAGGAAGGCTGCCATGGCTGAACACCAGCGAGATGTAGCTGGGATCTACCATGCCCTGCAGATCCTCATCTTGCCATTGCTGCCACAGAGCCTGTCCCAGATGACTGCTGCAGGAACTTCGACACACACATCTCCGCCCCCTGAAGTGTCAGTGGCACACAGTGATGCAGCCATACCACCTCCGCCCCCTGATGTGTCAGTGGCACACAGTGATGTAGCCATAACACCACCACACACACCTGGCACACCTGACACAGAAGACGTATCAGAGGATGAAGATGTGGACGGTAATGACTCTGTGTCAAAAAGGAGGTTGTAGCATTCATCCCCCGCCATATGGCCTGTTTCTGCTTGGTACAGCCCTCTGCATCATGCCCTGGTACTACACCTTCCACTGTCCCCCAAAACACTCTGCGACATTCACCTGGACCCCGACATGGACTGCCATATCTTCTCTGGTTACCAATGACACAGCAAACAGCCTGCGGACTCAACCCTTCCTCTACCGATTAACCTGTCATCCCCTAAAGGACTCTGTTTGGCCCTCCACTGGGCAACCATGTAATGTGGGGTGTGCATGGCCATGTACTGCTCCAGCTCCGACACTCCACAGGATGTAAATAAAACATTCCTAATCACACAGATGTGTCATGTCTATGTTCAATCAAGTATAACAGTATGGATGACTGTAGGGACATTGATTGCACAAAAAGGTACACCCTGGTAAATGACATCAATGCGCATGTTTGACCGTGACACACATGGCCAATTACATGACTGTGGAGGTGTGAACTAGCTGTAGCCTCATTGATCATGAACAACAATCTCGCAACCCCCCAACGTAGCCCCACGTCCATGTATTAAATCGGGCTGTTTGTAAATATGTCAAAGTCGGTAGGATGCCTAAAGTAGTGTCCCACATCACATGTGACAACAGAACATCTCTTCGCATACCTACACACACTCAACTGTGTGGACACAGCCTGGTTTGATGGAACACATTGATCCACATGGCAAGAAGTTGGACACCATACTCACATTGCTGAAGACACGTAAGCGCACAGGTCTACCAGCAACTCTCCCAACCACAATGTCTGGCTCACAGAGGTGGAGCTGGCAATAGGGACTCCCCCTAAGTGAAATGGGTCAGTCAGTCCCTCCCTGTGTACGGACAATGCTCATTGGGGCACACGATTTGGCATGCAAATCAACACTCATCACAGTTGTACACTAGTGAAGCTGCGTACACTTTATTAGCATGTGCGTGTCAGTACGGGCAAGACAAGGGCCACAACATGCAGACCAATGCATCATACACTAACAGGCAGCCAAGGAACATGTAGAGGTGCAAGACATGGGGAGGCACAAATGAACACCAACCATGATGCCAACGGTCTCAGCCCACCTTGCCTTGCTGGTTGAGTCATGTGTTGTTTGGCGAATGCTCATTGCACCGTGTCAGGGGACACCACTCACAGCCCATGGGATCTGCATTGTCCTGTACCACCGGACAGCGCTGACTGTCTGCTCTGCTGACAGTGAGCAGGTGAAGGAGTCCAACAAGGTCACATGTAGTACTACATTGCCATGTGTGTACTCTCCCTCCAGCGGTGTGTCAGGTTGAGGAACGTTGCCAGGCGCCGCTGTCCACTCACCTTGCACAGGTGTGTGTCAACCCGCAGTCTTGCACGCACATGCATTCTGAGTCCAGGCGAATGCAGACATGTCCACTGTCATGGTGGGATATGTGTCCATTTCCCCAAGATGCAAAAGGGTGTTGGGATCTGTGCCATGGGTTACAATCTTTTGTGGCTGCAGGAACGTAGTTACTCGTCCATGAAAGCGAGCGCAGCTTCATGGGCAATCAGTTCCAAGAGTACGTCGTTGTCGACTTTAACGAACACGGGAGCGAGCCAATTCATTAGCTGGTCCGGACAGATGTGCTCCGTCCACGCCGTTTCACCAATCCGCAACACAGCCCAATAGGGGAGCGCTTCGATGTGGTCACTGCACACGAGGAATTGTGCGATCTCACATGCCCAACTGCCAGCACATACGCCCAATACCAAGGCATCCCATGAACGGGTATCACGGTTGCACTCCTGGTCGTGGTCCAACAGGGGACGCACACACATGTCATAATCCAGTTCAGCTACCGTTGTGTTGGATAGGCAGACATCCATGGGCCACTCGAATATGCATGATCGGCATTGGAACCAGGGCTGGACGCAGGTGACGTACGCAAGACGGAAGCTCAGACGATAACTGATGCGCAACACTGCCAGTGTCAGTGCCCCGAACAAATGCAGCATTCGGTCACGGTACAGTTCCACGTGACAGGGGTTGTGCATGTGCCCGGGATGTTCTGACATTGCGTTGTTCGCACTCGTAGAACCGGCACTCTTCTGACCTGCGGCTGTTATGTGGATGATATGCCACAGCTCGGAGCAATGAGTCGTATGAGTGTGCAAAGTTTGTACGTATGGGTTGTCCTGTACGTAAGTGTCAAGGCCGTTCCATGCAGGAATACCTCGAGCAAGGACTTCTGTGTGTGGGGTGTGGATACGTTGATCTTTCATTGGCGCCGTGTGTAGTGTGGGAGTCGTCTTCGTCTGCCATGGTATCTCTCTTAGGGGGTGCCTGCTGCATGCATTTCCAAGGTCGGGGGTGCAGATGTCCTTCCGCCTTCTGTATTGAGACAAAGGGGCTTTCATCCCTAATGTTAGTCAGACTACTGCTTGTATCCTGGGAATGTGATGTGGTTATCGCGCTGCAATTGAGGCTAGGCCTTGGGCTTATGGTGCACCAAAAGCGATGTACACACACACCAGTTGCCATGTATGAGCCAAGACCCGGAGCGGCCTTGCACTCCTTGTACAGTCCCTTCATGCGCGGACGCCCTCTGGCTGCATGCAACATTGCAACATTGTCGATTGCGGGCCGTGTGGCGCAGACACTGCAACAGAGACACACGCATCAGTTGGTTTCCTGTGCAGCCCAGATATGAACCACGCCCAGAGGCCAGGGATAATTGTTCACACCCCTACGCTGGCCTGGCGTACGCTGACCCAGCCCACTCGGCGTACGTATAAAGGGGGGGGGGCGACGCTACGTGTCCCAGTCCTTCCCCACTGCCTGAGGTGACATGGCTGCGTCCGCCTGGCCTACGACGAGACTCAATCATATAGGGTCCATGACTTGTGTTGCACGGAGTCGGTGGCACCGGTTGCACTGTGTCCAGCACGGGCCTACCGCCACGGGACGGTGACTTACTGTGCACTGAGGTAGGGGCACCTAAAGTGCTGAGCGGGTGTGCAGCCTGCGATGATGACGTGTGCACTGATATGGTCTCTGCCATTGCAATATCAAGACCCAGAGTCAAGTGTGCGCCTGGTGGAGCACAATGTAGGCCTGAGCCAGCGGACAGCGCGGGCCTACCGCCACGTGGCGATGCCTCGCGTTTCACAGAGTTAGTGGCACCTAGAGAGCTGAGCGGGTGTGCAGCCTGCGATGATGACGTGTGCACTGATATGTTCTCTGCCATTGCAAAATCAAGACCCAGAATCAAGTGTGCGACCTGGTGGCCCGCGCTGGGGGGATGCGTGATGTGGAGGCTGCCAAGGTTGCGGGCCCCGGGCTCGGAGCTTGCACCGGGACGTGGTGGGCCCTCTTGGAGACACGCCGGTGGCGGAAGGTGAGCAGTGAGGCCTGGATGCGCAGTGGGGTGCAGCGGCCTGGGTGCGCAGGGGCGGCCATGCGATGTTGCCGTGTGCAATGATATGTACTCTGCCATCATTAGCTGTGGACTCTGTTTCAGATGAGGGACCTGGTGGCCTGCAGTGTGAACCGGCACGTGGTTGGAGACACACCGGTGGCAGCAGGTGAGCAGTGAGGCCTGGGTGCGCAGGGGCGGGCAATCCACGCTGGGCGGCGGGAGGGGCTGGGGTGCAGCGGCCTGGGTGCGCAGGGGCGGCCATGCGATGTTTCCGTGTGCAATGATATGTACTCTGCCATCATTAGCTGTGGACTCTGTTTCAGATGAGGGACCTGGTGGCCTGCAGTGTGAACCGGCACGTGGTTGGAGACACACCGGTGGCAGCAGGTGAGCAGTAAGGCCTGGGTGCGCAGGGGCGGGCAATCCACGCTGGGCGGCGGGAGGGGCTGGGGTGCAGCAGCCTGGGTGCGCAGTGTCGGCACTGTCTCTCTCTCTCCCTCTCTTTCTCTATCTTTCTCTCTCTCTCTCTCCCTCTCTTTCTTTCACTGTCTCTCCCTCTCCCTCTCTTCCTTTCACTGTCTCTCTCTCTTCCTCTGTTACTCTCTCTCTCCTCCCTCTCTTCCTTTCGCTGTCTCTCTCTCTCTTCCTCTGTTTCTCTCTCTCTCTCCTTCTCCTTCTCTCCCCCTTTCTCTCTCTTTCTCTCTCTCCCTCTCTTTCACTCTCTCTCGCTCTCCCTTTCTTTCTCTCTCTCTCTGTCCTTTGTTGTGCGCATGACACACCTTCTTATCTTCAATTTTGTCTTGCAGGCTGTGACTTACGGTTTGTCCGGAGAAGACCCGCCATGACTCTTCCAATTATTGATGTTGATTTGAATTTGAATAAATTGATTATTTTTGGAATTCTGAGATGTATGCATGTTTTTCCTTTTTCGAACCACACATGGATGTTGGTTGGTGTACTTGTGCGACATCAGGCGAATTGTTGTGTTCATGAATTTGTGAGGTAGATGTGAAATATCTTTGTCCGGGGGGGTGCACGGGGTAGGGCCACAGGGGGGATCCTGGGGGGGTGGCGGGCCTGGGGGTGGTGGCGTTGGGTGTTGTGGCCCTCTTGGGGCTCCGAGCTGCATGGTCAGTAGCTCCATGGCATCTGTTGTTCTTCTGGTGTGGCTGTGGGCTGGGCTCCCTTTTGTGGTGCAGGTTGTCGTCCGACTTAACACCAGGTAAGAGCAGGTGTTAAATCCCTGCTGCTAACGCGCCTTATCGCATGTTTTGTGGTCTTATCGCCGATCTGGCTGGTCGTTGGGAATGTTGCGAAGTGGTGTTTCCGCGGGTTTTTGCACGGGAACGCCTACTCTGCATCTCATTAGCGTTAGTTGCCGGTGTCATCCGTGGCGATGTTTTTTGCGGCTGCTATCGCAGGGAAACTGGTGATATCGGCTGTTAGCACCAGCTTGTGAATGGTGCGATGAATTTATCACCATTTTGGCTGCGATAAAGTGCCGCTAACTCGGCGATAAGTCCTTGAGAATATGCCCCCAAATCTTGTCCAACATTCGCCAGTTCATCTTCCGCCACCCCCAGCACAATCAGGCTTGGAGAAAGGGAAAATTCTATTCCTAGAGCTTCCTTAAAGAATTTGGTAATGTCTTGTTTTAGCTTAATAAGCATATTACAGGAAGCAAAAATGTGAACCTGATCTGCCTGATATAGTGCACACCGGGGGCAGAATGTCCATTTGCCACTCCCCCATTTAGCTATCTTATTTGGGGTATAATATAGTGAGAAACAGGTCTTGTAATATTGTGCCTGTAGCCGGGCCGGAATTAGGATACTCTGTGCCATTTTAAATGATTGCTGAAATGTATCCTCTGATATACCAATTTTCTCTTTCCATTTCAGCGACCAATGTTCCAAATCGTCTTTCATCAGTGAGTTAAAAAGATTATAGATAACCCGTACTGACAGGTCCCTGTTCTCTACCAGTTTCTCGACTATGATATTTCTGGAGAATCCTATTTGTCCGCCTCCTTCCTTAAATAAAAAATCCCTTACTTGAAGATATTTGAAGAAATCTCTCCGATCTATCTCAAACATCTCTCTGAGATTTCTGAAGGAAACAAGACCTTCTAAAGAGAAAAAGGACCCAAGTTTAGTCAGGCCCGCCTCCCCCCATCTTTTAATCATATGATCCTTAAAAATTTCTGGTAGATTTGGATTACTTATTAGTGGTGTATAAAAATTGAGCCTGCCAATACCAATTACTCTTCGAACTGTTTTCCAAGCTTTGAACCCCCCCAGTAATGTCTTAAATTGAACTTTTTTGTAAGGATTATCATTTAGGTAACGCCACAACCATCCCCAAGCTTCTTCCCCTATTATAAGTTCAAGGGGGGTCGGGATCCCCCAACCAAGGGTGCACCAGGAGGAGCGTTTGCAGAGTACTGGACAAAGGGAGAGGGGCCTCCGGTGAGTTGCCGGCTTTGTTTAAAAAAAAACAAATTACGAAGGGGGTTGTGTGGCCTCCCTTCCCTTTACCCTTTTGGGCCCCGGGGATCCCACCCCCAGGGGCTGACCCATTTTTAATTTTTTTAATGAAATAAAACAGGAGGGGGACCGCGCGACCCCCCTCCAGAGGCCTATTTCAGCCCCGGGGATCCCATCCCCCAGGGCAAGACCTTTTCCTTTTAAAAATAAATAAATACATAAAGGAAGCGGGGCTATGTGGCCCCCCTAGCCTGGCCCAGTTTTGGCCCGGGGACCCCATCCCCCGGGGCATGCCCTGTATTTTTTTTTTTTAAATTTAGGAGGGGGACCGCGCGGCCCCCCCCTCCTGAGGCCAATTTTGGCCCCAGGACCCCATCCCGCGGAGCCACGCCTTAACTTATTTTATTTTTATAAATGGGTAGGGGGGCCAACATTGCCCCGGGGTCCCCATCCCCCAGTGCATGGCCACGTAATTGGGGACCACGGGGGAGCCTGAAGGCCCCCGCGGCCCCTGCTGGCTCCCTGCCTCCTGCGGGAGCTGGCATTGCTTGTGGGCAGAGGGAGCTGCAAACATGCAGCTCCCTCTGCCCAAAAGCAATTCTGCTCCGCTTCATGGAAGCGAGAGCATTTTTACTGCTCTCGCTTCAATGAAGCGAAGCAATGTTTGCTATGGCTTGGTGGGAGCAAGCCATAGCAAACTGCAATGTCCCAGGGGTGGGCATCCCGGGACATTGCTGCAGCCGGCCCTGGGGTGCGGCGGTCCCCATGGCCATGGAGGGCCCCCCTGCCATCTACTTTGTAGCCCCGGGGAGGTGGTGGTCCCTGGGGCCAGGGATCTGCAATGGACCCCCGTCTTTATTTACTTTGTGCCCCGGGGAGGTGGCCCCCCGCATTACAATACATCAGCGCCGGGGAGGTGGCGGTCGCTGGGGCTGCATGCGGGTCCGGAGCCCCCCAAAGCATGTTGAAATCTTGCCCAGGGGAGGTGGTGGTCCCCGGGGCAGCAGGGGGAGCATGGCCCCCCGCATTTTAATGTATTAGCCCCAGGGAGGTGGCGGTCCACTGGGCTGTGTGGGGGGGTGGAGCCCCCCTACACATTCTATCATGAATATAGCCCCAAGGAGGTGGTGGTCCCCAGGGCTGTGGGGGCCCATGCGGCCCCGCATTATTAATTCAATTGCCCCTGGGACCTGGCCCACCCGGGGGGCCTAATTAAACAACAGGCGCAGTCTGTTCAGAACTCCGGGCTGTAGCCATGTCTAAAGTTTTATATGGAAATTAACATGGAGAAAAAGCGTTTTGGGACCCCCTTTTTCTCAGCCCCCGCTTGACGAATCACCCCAAAACTTTCAACACAGCAGCTGACCTGACCACCCCATTAGTTTTGAAAGTTTCGCAAGATTCGTCAAACGACTATATTAAAGATATTACCTAAAGAAAAATTGCTTTTCCTATAGAAACAAGGTCCTAACTATAACTACCTACTGGCGACCGCCAGTAGGTAACATACATACGTTCTGGAACGGCTCAGGCTGATCTATCAAGCTGGTGCCAAGAAAAAAGGGGGGGAGGGCCCAAAACATTGATTTCACTTATTAATTCTCATAGACATTTTGGAAAGCGATACAGAAAAAAGGCTGATCAGAATTACAGCAAATTGGACAGAAAAATAGAACTTTACTCAGAAGCACACCTTTCATTATTTGGTGTGAATCCATTCAGCTGTTTTGGAAAATTTGTGTCTAAAGAGCTGCTAGGGGTGGTCATGAAGGGTTTAAAACGTTAGGTATATTTGGATGGTTGGTCCCGCAGGGCAAAGTAGGGCCTTCTGACTGGCCGAGGGAACTTTTTTTCTCATCAGCCTTTTCTGTACTTTTGGATTGGTGCTGGTCCAGCTGCACCGAGAGATCCAATTGGCTGACATCTAATTGGAGAAAAATGTTGCAACTGCAGCAGGACTCAGTAACTCAGTGCCAATATGAGGCACAGCAGGGATAGCCTGACCTCCTAGCACTTGTGGAGGGGGGGGGGTCCAGTGGGACATGGAACAAAAATACAAAAACAATTTACTGCCACAGGTACCAAAGTACACCTGCAGGAGCTGCCGCTGAAGCTTCACCTTAATGGTACTGGGGGACCATGCAAGCTTTATTGGGTAAGCCTTGCATGGTCCTGAGGTACAATGGAGGTGATGCTGAGCAGCTGTACTGCAGGAGTACATTGATACTGCAAAAACTGTTTTAAAATATTTGTAAGATGTGAGGTAGGGGACTGCGGGGTAATTGACGCCCAAACCCCCACTGCACACAGCGGTATGCCATGTGGTTGGCCGCTCACTGTGAGTTGGGTACAGAGTCTTGCTGGAGACTAAGCTCTACTTCCAACCCCCTGCTGTGAACAGCTGTAAGCCATGGTCAGGGGGCAATTGAGTGAAAATGATTTGAAAAAACAGAAATTCACTGAAAAAACAAAGGTTAACGTGGCACTATAGTTCTGTATAGTGATGAGATCATACCTTACTTTAAAAAACCCTTAATAGTTTACTGAAGAAAGCAAACGTAAAAGTGACATTATAGTTAGGTGTTGAAATAACACAAAATCTATGTTTTAAAAAAATACTGGAATTCCCCAGTTACATTTGACTGAGCGAACTATAATGTTTGGCCCCGCCATGCACTGATTATGACCTCACCTATTACTTCACTCATGACATGTTAATTGACATTACTGATGCTGTATCTACCCTTACTAATGATCCTCCCCATCTAAATTGGTGCTCTGGGGACTGAGATATGCTCCTGAGCACCAAATGAGTGCAAGTGAAATGAGCCAATCACCTGATTTTACTCTCACATTGAACCCTCCAAAAAACTGCCTCTTCCCCAGCAGCCGATCCGAAAAGCAAAAAAGAGAATCCCTACAGTGCAAGCACCATATGGATTTTGTGCATTTAGTGTCAGGATGTGCTGGGTATGTTTTTGGCAATTGAGAAACAGTGCTATGGAAGTGTTCAGCACATCATTGACACCCAAGAGGTTAAAGGGAGGAGGTTAAATTGTAGTATTTCCTCATTAAAATGTTGTGAGGTTAGCAGGTCCTGTTCACAAACTCTTCCATTTTACATGTTCACGTTTACAGTTGACATCTTTTTAAACATTGATGGATGAGATAGTATACTCAGAAAAGGATTGCTTGCAAATACATTTCTTCATAGGCACGCTGTCATACCTTAGAACATTCTGTCCAAGGACTAGGTACACTTTGCAAATTGGCCGCATTTGTTGTTGTTTGTTCAGTAACAGTTCTGTATGGGTAGAATCAACGACAACCGGACCAAAGATCAGGCACAGAACAAAGGGATTCAGTTTTAATATATAAACTGCACCAAGCTTCTGTTCAGCAGAGGAGCATTTCAATGGATTGTCGTGGTCGCCCTGTGCCGGAATTCTAGCCCAGCTGAATAACGTCACTATCCTGAGAGGGAAGGCGGCCTGTTCTACAGCAAGACTAGTTACCAGATGACACATGCCCGCAGGTAAATGGGGAGTTAGTGCACTCAAGGTATCTGGCAGAATCGCATCCACCCTATGTTCTCTAGGATAGGCAGTACTAGATTGGAGTACAATTATTCATATAATCAATGCATCAATGGTTGAATTTTTCATCTTCTTCACCATTCCTAAAATGCTGGTTACTATGCTTTGTTTTCTTGCACTAAAAATTGCAGCACACGCATTTTACACAAGAATCCAATTGCTTCAATAAATGTTTGAAATGTCAATTCGCATATTTCTTGTGTCTCCCTTAGGGCATGCCTGAGTTAACAACGAAAGGGTAGATCTATTTCCACGATTTCCGTGGGAGAATAAGGGTTGTCATGTTCTGAGGTTGCAGATACCATCAGGTACCTTGTAAAGTTTATAGGTCTAGGTGGCGCTTTGTGAGCTAGCCAGGAACTACGTCAACATATTCAGATGGTATGAGAGGACTCAGTTCCCATATTTTTAATGCTTATGGTGTCCAAACGCACAGTCTTACTGAATTAGTAGGAACAGTACGACAATAACTTCTATAGGAAAAATGCAATGTTCATGACCTCACCCTAGATGTGACAGTTACAATTATATAAGGCCTACATAATCTCACAGGTGGTTTACGTATCATCTTATCATTAACACTATCAATGACTATTATTTATTGGTATGCATTTGGGTTGTTATTCAATGATGTTTTTGTATTTATAATTAATAATATAAATGTTGTGAGTTCATAATCATTGCATTTGGTGAGTGAATTATGATTCGCATGGCTGTAGTGCAAGATTTTAATTTAAACACAATTTATGGCTGTAGTGCACGTTAAGGCTTGTGAAGTGAACCATAACTGGTGAATTCCATGTTTATTTTTATTTTATTTTAAGTCATAACCATAATTGTACCGTCACTGTGTTTTGTAAGTGAATTACAGTATTTTTAAAGCACACATTAATGTGGTATTATCAAATCTAGAATGACTTCACCTTAACTGTGTTTTTTCAGTGCATATTATGTTTTTTGGGAGGATGTACTTCATCCATCCCAACTCTGCATAGGCAGCCGGCCTCTGCACTCAACCCTACTTTATTACAAGGTCTGGCCCTTGTTCCTATTTTGTACTTGTTTTTAAGGCTTTCGGGACGATAGATCTTGTTGAGATACCCCTCCTTCTTCTATTGTGGAACCATGGACAACCTCAGGGATCACAAAACCAGGAGCAGAGGGCTAGGCACAACAAGGGTACACAAGTCCTCTTGGGTTTGCAGACCCCACGCCTGAGTTTGCAGTCTCAAGAGAGGGCCCAAAATAGATCCACAAGCCCTTGTTCTGGGTCACAGACCCATGAGACCAGTCTGCCGACCCTGAACTCCCAACAGAGTCTGGTGAATATGAAAAGGGTTTTGCAAACCCAGTGCCAAAATCTGCTGTTTTAATTTTTAAATATATTACAGTTTTGTTTAGACTCTACCACATGAGCTTTAGGGTCAAGGTGTACCCACACTTCCTCCTTACATGCCCTTCAATTGTGGATGTGGCGATGAGGGGACAGTGCCCTGAGTTCTATAAAGGTGACCTCAACAGATCAAATATTTCTGTAGTGCTCAGCCAATTAGATCTTTTACATTTGTAGATCTGATTCCATTGACATTTTGTAATTTTTTTTAATCTAGGTACAGGTTCTACCTGAAATTTGATGGGTCAGGAATTACAATACATTCATTGAGATTGGAGATCCTAGAGCATAATAGCAAGATGGTAGCTGCGGCGATAGGTTAGCACTAGTAGTCTAATGTTTCAGCACTTTTGTATGAGCTCCTATTTGTTTGACCCCTGCTTTCGGGTCAGCGCTGGGCAATCTGGACCAAAAAATGCATAAGAAATGTGCTCACTGCCTGGCAACTGAGAACTTTACTATGGTTTTCTGCTACTACTTAATCTTTATTTCAGGGGTGTATTCTCAAATAAAGTTACTTAGGTTTGTCCATCAACTCCTGCTATATTTTCAGGGGTAGTCAGCCCACTATTCTCCATCTTCTCATGCTTCTTTATCATATCTAAATATTCCATCCCTCTCCTCTATATCTCCTGAATATGAGGAAGATGAGATTCAGGTACCTGAAACTACTCACAAGACTAGGTTTATTCAGAAATCTGAAATTTCGGTCCTATTTGGATATTTGGGTGATTATCTTAATGTTCCAATGGAGGATGATATTCCAATTACTAGCTCTAGTTTGTTTCAGCAGTTACAGCGCCACCCTCTGACATGCCTTGCAATAAATACGGAGATTTTGGATCTTCTAATGAGAGAGTGGAAGAATCCTGAAAATGCTGATCTTCCTAAATTTCTCACACGTTGGTATCCTTTGGCAAAGGTGATGTGGATATCCCTGCATCCATAAAGATTGAACCGATGCAGGCTAATTTTGCTGTTCGTTCCACTGTAATAACTGAAGATGTTTCAGTATCAGATGTTGTGGATTGCAGGGTGGCAGGATCCTTAAAAAGAGGATTTCCAGTTTAAACATGGCTTTACAGGCAGCAATTTATGCTGTTTATGTCTCTCAGTCCATTGTCAAGGAATTTCAGACTATGGCTTTGGCCATTCAGGAGGGCCTGGAGTGCTTAGAATTGTTTTCTAATGTGGAGTTTCAAGCTAAGTTTTTTGCCGATGGATCTTGTGATATCCTAAAGGCCTCTGCTTCTTCTATTGCCTTTTCTTTTGCTGCCTGAAGACAAATATATTTAAGGGATTGGATTCTGATGGTGCACAAAAAGCATGACTGCTTCATATGCCTTTTTTTGGGAGCAAATTGTTTGGCAACCTATTAGAGGATGTGCTTCGCAAAGCTTTTAGGAATAAGAAGCATGCTCAGCTCTTTAGAATTCAATCAAAACTGGAACTTTCTTGTAAAACCATTACAAAGAGACATCAGAGGGGTTGTCAGTTCCAGTTACTGGATCAATCCCAGTTCAAGCTGCTATGTACAACCACTCTTGCATTCTCTACATGAAATCCCTGTTGACAAAAATATACAGGAATATGACCCTAATTGGTAGATTTTATCAAATTTCTTAGAACTGTATCATGATCATGTCCACATTTACAGTTTAATACTAAAGGCCCCATTGCGATGCCTGTCGGACGAGCATTTGACCGGCATCGTGTCAGAAACGGGACCACCCGGCAAGGAGTCGGCAGTCCCGCAACCCAAATTAGGATGCGACCGCCTTCACGGTGGTCGGAAAGTGTATCTTTCCTATTGCGGCTTGTGCTGCGGGCTACAGCACAAGCCGCAATAGTAAATATACAATTTTTAAACATCCATGCACTGATCCGCCCTCCACCCCGACAGGCTAATTGAGTCTGTCGGAAGCGAAGCGGATTCCCCCTGCAGGCATCGGTCAGACCACTTATATCATAATACGGCAATCGGTCCGATGCCTCAGATGTCGGGTGGAACGCCACCGACGAGCTGTCGGATGGCCTTCCACCCAACATCGTAATGGGGGCCATAGTTACAATCTCATTGTTAGTCTGATTATGCTAATGTACCACACAAAAGAAAACAAAAAAGTGATGGGTGGACTGCTTGAAATAATCTCAAACATTGGCAATTACTCTGGCGCACAATCCATGCATTGTCTTTTGCCAGCCATGCTATCTTAGACAGGAACCAGTTAGATTGCAAATTAACCTTGACTGTGCTCCAATAGAAACAGTACTTTCCGAATTGTTAGGCCTGGACTCCTCTGGATAGCACCAGTTTCAGTCTATCTGGGTTTCTTCAGTAGGGTGCAGCTTGAGTCCTGTGGATCAGTTAGCAGAGGTCTCATGTCTGTGCACACCCATCTCACTTAGGGTGTGAATAAAACAAAAGACAATAGGTGTATCGCTCAAATTAGACTCACATATGCCACTGGTTTGTGTATATAGATATATATATAGTACCTACTGGCGGTTGCCAGTAGCTAGTTATAGTTAGGACCTTGTTTCTATTGAAAAAGCGTTTTTTCTTTTGCGAAGATTTGCTAACTACACATTAGCGGAGCTAGCTACTGCACCCACAACCCTTTGAAAAAACAACTTTACCTTTACATGATAAAAAGCATATAACGAATTCACAAAAGTGAGCTTTGAAAAATATCAGGTAATGAGAGAGGTGATGATTTTGGGGTCCCCCCTAACCTAGGGGGAGGACCAAGCAGATGCCTTGAACACAAAGAGCATATCATGCTGAACGATTCGGTGGTGGTCCCGTCCTCCTAGGACCACCCCAAGCAAAGTTATGGGCAAAAATACAATGCCAACCAAAGGCCCAGCAAAGCATTATGGGGTGAGATTCTAGAGTGCAGTGAATATTAGAGTATTAGCTCTCAGCTGAGCCAGGAGAGCCTGCCACTTAAGGAATGTTTTGATATTGGATACTATAATATTCACTGCACTCTAGAATCTCGTCCCATAATGCTTTGCAGGGCCTTTGGTTGGGATTGTATTTTTGCCCATAACTGTGCTTGGGTTGGTCCTAGGAGGATGGGACCACCACTGAATCGTTCAGCATGATGTGCTCTTTGTGTTCAAGACATCTGCTTGGTTCTCTCCCTAGATTAGGGAGGACCCCAAAATCATCACCTCTCTCACTGCTTGCTATATTTTCATTTTCACTTTTGTGAGATGACTATATGCATTTTAGCATGTAAAGATAGAGTTACTTGTTTTACCAAAGGTATGTGAGGTTTCTGTTTTATTAATTGGGATGAGATGGAACGGAGTTACAGATTTTTTTGTTCAATTCCACAGGGCTTTATATAACAAAACGAGGGAGTGAAGAGGTAGTGTCATACACGGACACTATGGCGGATACATCCTCCTCTAGTACTTAATAAGTAAATCAAAGAAATCCACCACATGGGACTAGCTGTGTTAAGGAAAGTGTATTATTCATCCAGGTATTATCCAGTATTATTCATCCAGAAGGGCGTCCCTATTGTTGTTCCTTGCTCGCTTGAGCCCTTTCTTCACGATACGTTCTGGGTAGTAATTGTTTGCTATTATATAATAGCTTTCACCCCAGGCACCTGCGGGACAACCTTCCGTATGGACAATTCCTTCGTCTACGACGAAACTGCTCTGAAATCTTTGATTTTAAGATACAGGCCACTGATCTGGAAGACAAACTACTGAAACGTAACTACCCAGAACGTATCGTGAAGAAAGGGCTCAAGCGAGCAAGGAACAACAATAGGGACGCCCTTCTGGAAAATCATCCCCCAAAAGAACAGGAAACGAGACCTATCTGTGTAACCACCTTCAGTAGCCATTCAAACCAAGTATCTAAAATAATAAATAAACATTGGAGAATATTAAATTGTGGCAAACTCAATTTTCCGAAACCAATGTTCTCCCACAAAAGAGGTAAACATTTAAGGGATATCCTGGTTCATACAAGACCACGACCAATTCAGGAGAGGGGTCCACCTTATCTGAACCTCGCACCCTTACAGGGACATTACCCTTGCGGGAATTGCAGCTCATGTAACCTTACCAAGAGAAGCAGAAATATCACGTTCACTAATGGAGAGGTCTGGGAGCAAAGAAAATTTACAAACTGTAATAGCAAAAACGTGGTGTACATCATCACGTGCCCATGCAGACTGGAATATATCGGCATGACTTCGAGACCAGTGAGAGTCCGTATTAGCGAACATAAGAGTAATGTACGCTGCAAGAAAAGTACGACTAAAATGGCGAACCACTATTTGACCATGACCCATACTGTGGATGATTTGAAATGGACCATTATTGAACAAATACGAAATGAGAGAGATCTATTTGAAAAAGAACAAAGATGGGTGTTCCGTTTGGGGACCAACATCAGTGGCCTTAATGACGACATTCCTTGGGCCCACCTTTCGTAATGTAACCTCCTTAAACGTTAATCACCGAGCAATTCTCACGTTGTTCAATGATGAATTCTCCAGACACCACCTATGACGACTGTTTTTGAAGCGCACTACATTGACTCAATATATATATATTTTTTGAATATATTTCTTTGTTTTTTGAAGACCTTTTCATTAAAACTTATGAGATACATTGATTTTATATATATTTTTTGAATTTTCTTTGAACTTTGAAGACCATCTCTTTATAATCTATATAGGTTTTCCTAGAGGAAATCAACAGCGCCAGTTTAATATTGCTTTGGCGACATGAACCTTTTTTGCCCAGGTTTATAATACAATTCTTTTTATATAGATTCTGGGCCATCCTCTCATAGTCAATTTGTTAAATGAGGAACTTAATGACCTGATCGCTTTTATACATTAGTTCATGTGTTGAGATTCTTTTTTCATACCACGGCGCTCAGACTCCAACCCGGGCGCCGGTTTTGTTTTTGTTTTTTCTGAATAAATTCCTCAGCCTTTAATTAACATAACCAGCGCGACAACGCCGCGCTCTAGCTGTTGGCTTTGGTAGCAACACATTTTTTTGCCTTCTTCCGCCCATAGATACGCGTCACCATGACTACCTGACCTTACGCTTAGACACCGCCGGAACTTGAAGTACCTTTCACTTCCAGGGGAGAAAGGGCGTTCTTTTCGTGCAGGTGCAGACAAGTTAGGCCAATTAATGGCAGTATAAATAGTACCTTACCGTGGTTCCTTTTCCATCACGGAGCCACGGGTTGGCGTTATTTTGAGGCGAGATTGAGTCGACCATAACGTAAGTACGGCATAGCCGTTGGGGAATATATTTATTTGTGTTCACAGGCATTTGAGCACCGCCAGCACTGTAAGGCGCATCTGCTGGAGAGTGTGTTCTCAGGTTTGGGAGCATGACTTGGAGATATACCGAATCTCTCTTCCTTATTTTACTAACAGAACTACGTTTGGCGACATTCTTCCCCACCCGTTACAAGAGGCTCAAGGAGCATTATCTCCTACATTACATAGTATGTATTATCTGGTGACTGATGACATTATATATTCACGAACCTTAAAGCAATTACCCTAGCCACATAAATAGAGTGTGTGATTTCTGTTCTATGTGTGTGTCTTGTGTGTTCAGCTTTTTCCTTCCACAGGTCTTCACCCTGATAGATCACGGTATTGATAGCACTAAGATCACGCTACAGTCACCATGTGGTTTTTTTCGCCTTTTTAACTTTCCTTCTTTTGCAGATCTTGAGCGTTTGCGCATGGGAAAGCGCTATTAATTGTACTTTCTCTTTCAGATTAACATTTACATGGTACTATTAGGTATCGTATAAAGTGCATATAATTCATGCACTTTTCATTTTTATTCATTTTTATCACTTTTTTTGTATATAGCACTCCCATTTGGGAAATTCAACATAGTGGATACTGAGGGGATCTTCTTAGTCCTGATGAAGAAGCTTTGCTTCGAAACATGTTGACTTTATAGGAGCATCTGCACATTATTGGCAGGACATCTCCGCATCACCTTTTTAACAGGCCCAGCCTCGACGACCTATTAAAGTTTCTTTTGAGTCCATGAGGCCAGGTCCTTTTTAAATCACTTACCCATATTCACTCCTGACCCCTCCTCTCACTACCCCATCACTACACATAGTATTGTTAATAACAGTGCTCCCGCGTAGCCGTAGGTCGTAGCACGCCCCGTCCCGCAGCGGGACGGGAAGACCCCTATGATGAAGCATGACACCAAGGGCCCTTTTGGTGTGTGAGGGGTATTTAAGCAAACGCTGTGTGCAATTCCACAGGGCTACAGCCCGAACTGCTGAACGGAATTACACCAAATTTGAAAAAAAGGTAGCTCTTGGTTCAGAAAGTGAACTTTTTTTAAATGGTTTAAATCCGTTCAGTAGCTCCGAGGAGGATTCGCGAACCCTCCCGAGCACGAGCTTCATTCTGATTGACTGCCAACACTCCAAACCAAAATGTGTTGGCAGCCATCTTGTGATTCGGTAGAACCGAGTCACAAGGAAACAGTAAAAAAAAAAAAAGAAACGAAAAGGGGGCAGGGTAGAAACACCCTGACCCCCTAGGCCTAAAATATTTTCAGCCGAATTCGCGCTCGGTGCGTGAATCCGGCTGAAAAGAAAAAAAAAACGATGTCATCAGTGATGTCATTTGAGATGTAAT
This sequence comes from Calotriton arnoldi, assembly GCA_963921515.1. Lineage (NCBI taxonomy): Eukaryota > Metazoa > Chordata > Amphibia > Caudata > Salamandridae > Calotriton > Calotriton arnoldi. Next base: position 70,037 of record CAWUFW010022688.1, on the reverse strand, counting down.
CAGTGATGTCATCAGTGATGTCACTGACCATGTCATCAGTGATATAATATGTGATGTCATCAGCAGTGCATTGCGGGGGCGCGACTTATAGTTAGCTCAACTAACTATAACGGTTGAATTTCTCTGGTTTTGTACGAGTGAAATGTCCAACTAACTATAACGTCCCTGAAACCTGTGGTTTTTTCAGTGAATATATATATATATGGGTGAGTTACAGAGACGTTATAGTTAGGAAATGGAATGAAAATTCCTCAAAACTTCATTGAAATAACCAAAGGTTACAGGGATGTTATAGTTAGGCTCAGGTTTCACTCGTACAAAACCAGTGAAATTCAGGAGTTATAGTTAGCTGAGCTAACTATAACTCGCACCCCCACAATGCACTGCTTATGACCTCACATACTACATCACCTATGACATGGTCAGTGACATCACTGATGACATCACTGATGACATCTTGAATGACATCACTGATGACATCATCCAGTGACTGTGGGTGTTTTTAAAAAGTTTGAGTGTTAAATATATATACCAAGATGTATTGGTGAATCAGTGGGTGTATGAGTGCCTTTTTGGATGATTCAGTGGGTGCGTGACTGAGTGTATAAGTTAGTGATTAGGTGACTCAGTGAATGTATGGGAGAGTGACTGGTTGTGTGAATGTTTGTATCAGTCCTTCAGTTGGTGTCAAAGTGGCTGTATGGGTTTGTGAGTGGGTACGTGAGTGGCTGTATGGGTGATTGCTTGGTTGCCTGAGTACCTGTATGGGTGTCTGAGTCAACAACTCCTACTGTTACCACCAGTAAGTCCCACACAGTGCGATTGCTGAGAGGGCTTCGGAGGCCATGCCCCCTTTCTCCACCACTCTGCAAACATGCCTCCTGGCGCACTGATGGTTGGGGGATGAAGTCTTCTTGGCCCCAGAAAATTGTGGTACCTTTGAATCCTATAAAGATTAATAAAACATTAACTTGAACTAGCTGATTTCAAACTAATATCCTAAATATTACAAAATCTACATTTTTAATGCAAACATTCAGTAATGTAATAAGCATTTTGTATAATTTAATTTCTATTTGTAGCTGTGTCTCAAGTTATTAATGGGTTTTGTTCATAAATGAGCAAAAGCAAACACGTCAGTGATTAATATCTTTGCGCTTCTCGGCTGTGGGTGGCACATGAAAATGGTTTTGAGCTGTGTTTTTCAGTGTTATGTAGAAGGAAGCTAACTTTCTTCTTGGTGCTTTAAAATATTGCACCTACTTATATAAATGAGTTTCTCATGATTCAGAGCTTCTGACAGAGCCTTGTTACTGGGAAAGTGGCCCTCATCATGGATTCATCTGAAGTTATCAAGGATTTGTTGATTTCGGAGAAGTATTCTGAATAACACATGTTTAAGAGAAAAACTAGTTAATCCTCAACTTGTACAAGCGTTTCTAAATTCTCTGAACCACATATGGAATTAATGTATTGCTAGCAATGGAGTACTTGATGAATATTATAAGAAAATGGGTTATTAGTTTGGGAGGATGTGAGTCCTACCCAAGTTATGTGCCCCAGAATCTTGTGGCTATGGCACAGATAATCCAGGGTTAACTGAGGAAAATAGCAACATTAAGCAGTCAAAAAATCAAAACACAACTCAAAAAAATCCCATAATTAATTTTTTTAAATGAAGAAAAGGTTATTAAGAAAAATGACAACAAACCACTAAAATTCAATAAGGGGGACCAGAGATATGATTTTTTTTAAGTTTTAGGTCAAAAAGAACCAAGAAAAAGTAAATCACAAATCAACAGTCAGTGTTCATGTTTGACTGCGACCAAGGTGCAATTTCAGACCATGCATGATGGAGCGTAGAGGAATACGCCAAGCAAGTCTTCCCGGTTAAAATTTTTAACTACCAAATTATTTTTTTTATGAATGCTGAAATCCTCCAGCAGGGCAAGGATGAAGGCTATACCCGGCAAAATCCCTTCAAATTGGTTAGCTGCTGGACGAGGTCCTGTTGTAGTCACTTTTATTTTTCCAGGAAAAGCTCTGACCGGGAGAATTCAACTTTGGAGCTACCAAAGCCCTTCTGCTGCAAGGTCCAGCTAAAGCTACAGTGGTCTTGAAAGTTCAAAGTTTTTCTTAGTCCTAACTTTTCAGATTTTATGGGGGTGGTTCCTCTTAGCCACTTCTAAAATTCCCAGACCCCATGAACAGCACCCAGAGCCCAGGACATACTCCAGCAGAAGCCACCAGCAAGGTCCAGCCCAGTTCCTCTGGTCACTACAGGAAAAAACCTCTTGCAGTTTATGTCCCTGTAGCCACACAAGAGGTCAACAAGCTGACCCTTGGAGTCTGCTTCTTAGTCCTGGGTGCAAGTCCTTCCCTTCAGGTCTTCTCAGAAGTTACAGACAGCAGGTCCAGCCTCTTCTGTTCTGCTGGAGGTCTAGAATGTGTTCTGAGGAGCTAGGGATGAGGTGATACTTTTGTTAAATTCACCAGCCACTCCATGACCAATAGGCAAGAAGTACCCAACGGCAAATCTTTTGCAGCATATTCGGTTTGCCTCACTGCAAACTATCCCACAGTCTACCACTTTCAGTAAAATCCAACATGGCAAGATCTTTCTGCCCATAGATAGAGGGATCTTGTGGTGTATCGAGGGGGGTGTTTAATGTAATGAGCTGCCCTCTCCCACTCAATCACCCCAAACTGGTTCTGGGGCGAGTTCCCTCCACCACTGTAACTACAGCTAGGTGGCTAAAGTTTGTTCTGGAATCAAAGTCTCCAGACTTCCCTTAGCTCTAAACTATAAAAGCACAGCCCCTTCCCATGCCCATTGTAAGTTAGTGAAGTCCCTGGACACTCCTAAACTGCCCTATTTGTATTAAGCTGGATCACCTTCCTCCTCGGAGCCATCTTGTGAGGCCCAAGCCATTTTCTCTACTCTGAGAGCAGTATTTTACGCTTCATCAAAGCAGCACTGATAGGACAGTTGCATGCAGGCCAATGCTAATTACCCTGCAGGGGCTGCAGGCAGGAGAAGTATAATTTCAATAAAATTACTTTTCCTGATCCGCGGAGTTGAAATCTGCCAAATGCTACTGCCGGCAACGAAAAGGAAGCGCTGCACCAGCAAAGAGACAGGAGACCATACCACCTTCAAGAAAGTACCACCCCCTCCTGAAAGACACAAAGAAGAACGTCCTAGTAGACCACTAAGAAGCCAGCACAAACCGCAGCAAGGAACTCTTCACCATCATGAAGGAGTTCTCCAACCCCGCAGCCTCCAAGAATGACATCACCCCCTCCCAAGAACTGTGTGACACCCTGTAAAACTTCTTCCACAACAAGATCTCAGTCATCTATGAAAACCTCAAACCCCAACCCCCTGCCGCTGACAGCATCAGCCTGCTCACACTCACAAACCCCGAACACTTGCTCACCCATTGGGCCCCTCTCACAACCCATGCCACAATCTCTACCATGAGCTTAATGCACTCAGGAGCACCCACAGACCCCTGTACCTGCCACATCTTCAACCTTGGGAGCAAGACAATTTGCGACAAACTCAAAAAAGTCCTGAACAGCTCCATCACTTTGGCTTCCTTCCCTGAGGACTGGAAACACGCTGAAGTGAGGCCTTGTCTGAAGAAACCATCTGCCAACCAGCAGAACTGAAGAACTACTGCACCATCTCCCTGCTCACTTTTCCAGTGAAGGTTCTCAAGAAAGTAATCAACCAGCAACTCACAGAACACCTGGAACACACCAACCTCCTGGAACCCTCTCAATCCGTATTCCGGGCCAACCACAGCACTGAGACAGCCCTGGTCGCAGCCACCAAAGACATCAGGGCCCTCCCGGACCACAGCGAAATGGCAGCCTTCATCATCCTAGACCTGTCAGTCACTTTCAACTAAGCCTGGGCGTAGTTCGCGAAGTAGCGCTACGCGAAGCTACGCAAAGTGCAGTTCGCACTACGCGAGCTACGCGTAGCACTACGCGAATTGCGTAGTGCACAGTTCGCAATGATTGCACAGTGCCGGATGCTTGTCCGCACTGTGCAATCATTGAAAACGGCATCTTGCACAGTGCGAGCTGTCTTTACTGCCGCTCGAGTAGATTTTTACTCGAGCGGCAGCTTTCCCAACGCGACTGGTAGTTTCTCATCGCGAGCGGTCGCGAGCATACGCGACCACTCGCAATGAGAAACCTGACCTCCCCGCATTGAGAATCTCGCCGGGAGGTTTATTTTCCACGCTCGCGATCGGCAACCTGATGTTGCTGATCGCGAACGAGGAAAAAGTCTCGCCGGGATGTCATTTTGCTTGCTCGCGGTCGCCAACTTGACGTTGAGGACCGCGAGCAAGCAAAAAATGACCGCTGCACTACGCTACGCTACGCGTGTTTGCACTGTGCTACGTGCAATTCGCGTTGTGCGAAGTAGCGCAAACTTCGCAAACTACGCGAGCGTAGCGTAGCGTAGTGCTTTGCCCAGGGTTACTTTCAACACCGTCTCGCGTCACATCTTGTTCAACAGACTCCACCACATCGGAATCCAATGAGTCGTCCCCAAATAGATCACCTCATACCTCACCGGAAGAACCCAGATTATCTGTCTCCCACCTATTTACCTCAGAAACCAAGATGATCATCTGTGGTGTCCCCCAAGGATCGTCCCTCAGCTTCACCTTCTTCAACACGTACATCACCCCCCCTCCCGGCCAACACCATCAGATCGCATGGACTCAACATCATCTCCCACAACAACGACACCCAGCTTATCCTCTCGCTGTCAGAAGACCCTTCCACAACTAGAGCCAACTTCCACAGATGTATGATGAACGTCGCCGAAAGGCTCAACTCAGACAAGACAGAAGTTCTCATCTTTAGGAACAACACCTTGCCAAGGAACGACGCATAGTGGCCTGCTGAACTTGGCCCATCCCCCGCCCAGAAAGACCATGCAACCTCGGCATCATCGTGGACAGCAAGCTATCTATGAATATACAGGGAAACGCAGTCTCATCTGCCTGCTTCCACACCCTACGCATCCTCCGCAAGGTCTTCAGGCGGCTCCTAGTCAACACCAGAAGGACTGTCACGCAGGCCCTCATCACCAGCATGCTGGACTGCGGGAACAGACTCAACGTAGGAATTACAGCATGTCTCCTGAAGAGACTACAGACAATACAAAACTCAGCTACAAAACTCATCCTCGGCCTTCCCAGATGGACACACATCACAGCGTACCTCAAGAAGCTACACAGGCTCCCGATTCAGAAGAGATGCCAGTTCAAGATGCTGACCCACGCATACAAAGCCCTGCACAATGAAGGACCAGCATACATCAACAGACAGATAAGCTTCCACCAAACGACGAGACACCTACGATCCGCCTCCCTCTTCCTCGCAGACACCCCGCCGGATCCGCCTAGGCAACAGCGGAGGACGCTCCTTCTCACACTTGGCAGTCAAAGCTTGGAACGACCTTCCCCTGCACCTCAGGACTGCCTCATCGCTCCGGGAATTCAGGAAAGGACTCAAGACCTGGCTGTTCGATTGAACAGATCACCACAAAGCAGCTAGCAACTCCAGCGCCTAGAGACCATCACAGGTGATGTGCCACACTTTATAAATCCTGATTGATTGATCGAAAATCCAACTTCACAATTGAAGTGAATTTAATAAATATTAAAAATAATTAATAAACTGTCTCTGTAGCTTACTTAAAACCAAATAAGCAGATTTAACAAAGTAACTGTATTTGAGTTTTTTATTCACAGAACCAGCTACAGCCCTAACAGCGAGAACAGCTTTTGGAGGCTAGCTACTGTAGGATCATACAAACAATAAATTCTTACATGTTCCACTTTTAAACACCAGTCACCCTACCTTGTGGGCTACAAGGTCTACTTCGGGGTGACTTACTTAATACTTAGTCATTTCCCTCCTGTTAAAAGATTTATTTTGACAGGTCAACCCGTAGGTTTAAAAGCTGTAGGAGTCCTGAAGCCATGTTTTCATTGTCAGCCTAGTGAATCTCAAATTAGGTGCTGCAGCCCACAGGCGACGTTTACATTTCTATGTATTGGGTATTATCTCACACCTTATTCTATGGCCCTACTGAAAAGGGAACTATCCCAAATGAACACTAGCCATTTTACCATATTTTAGGGGTTAGCAGTATCCAGTATGCAGAATTCAAAAACCATCAGCATCAGTCCACAAAAAATGGAGGTGACCACGCAATAAGAGGCACTTTCTCACACAGATAGTCAAAAAAGAAAGCATAATTCAAAATTTTAATTCATTATGTTACAGGCGAGGAACAACGTATGTTGCAAATCATACAAGTCGCAGACTTGACTACAGTTCACTGAAGGTTAGTATCAAAATAGGAAAGTGTATTGCAGCTCAGGTGATTTTGTGCATTTGTTAGAAAGATCGATTCTATCTTTCAGCTCCAGGAACCCATACAGTTTTCACCAACAAGAGAGAGTGGTATATACAGATTTTGACACAAGATATATCATAAGTCATAGTATAAATAGTGCATTGTAAAGTAATTGACACAATAATAAGAGTTATTTCTTGTGGTAGATATCAATACATCTGCAAAGCAGGTAGAACCCAATAGTAAGAATAGGTAGTGCGAAGATATTCAGTGTCTCTGTTTCTGTCTCTCTTGTCCCATTTCCCTTTTCCTGGGTCGTCTGTGAGTATAGATATTATTTGCATGGTTGCCACAGGTTTCAGAAAGTGTGGATACTATCATTGCTCCTGTTGGAACTAGATGCCAGGTCAGTGCAATTCTTGACATATCATCAGCTAAGTAGTACTAGAAAGATAAGAGGTGGATGTAAATATAGAGTTGATGCTGTAGCTCCATGAAGAGTAAGGTGAAGGCATTGCAATACTAGGTTACCAGAAAAACATGAGATTTTATTAGCACTTTGATGCTTCTGTAATGGCTGTAAGGCTGGTTAAGAGCCAGTCACATATTAAACAGTACATGAACAATGTAAAAAGTGAACAACACAACAGTACTTTTCAGTTCGGATCACTTCACAATAGTATTTTCATTTCAGCACACTATTGATTAGGTGAAGCTAATCAGATAACCCGTCACAACCTGACTAAACTACTGTAACATAATCTGCAAATGTATACCCATAAATGCCATTGACAGGCTGCAACAGAGTGTCAATCCTGGATTGTCTATGCACTGCTATGACCATCCTCACCTGGTAGCCACCACTAAACACAGACTGGATCAACTTTGTTGCCATCTGACCTAATACTCACCTCTCCAAACAACCACAGATAGTAAAAGCCATCAAAAAATGATGACCAGTTACTTCAGTTAACTCCAACATTCCCCATGACAGCCCTATGCCAACCATATCTGGCCACAACTAAAATCTCAAGACCCTACCACATACCTTCAACTACGCCCTTCACTTGACAAAAGACACCCACATTGCACTCAAGTCTAGCTCTATGAAAATCAAGCTCCCTGAAGTAGTCAACTGGAAATGATTCATCAGATAAAAGGAAACACATCAGCATAAAAAACAGATGCATGAATACATGGTGAGCCTCAAGGACTTCCAAACCACCACAGATATCTCATCACAGAGGCTAAGGAGGACCTCTACAAAACTACCATCAGCAAAGCTTTCAGAAGAGGCAAATCACTCTTAGGGGTGCTCAAGCAAAGTGCAAATCAAACTTCACACTTGAACACTCGAAGATGTGTACAGCAATCAACAGTTTCAAAGACAAATTCACCAATATCCAAGAGAACATTGACAATTCAGATCCCAAATATAAAGCATACCCAAGTAAGCCACATTGGATCGCCTCTCCTTTGATGGTATAATAATTCTCCTTAAAATTAGTAAAGATAGTAAATATGTTCTATGTTAGAAATTAGGTCTCTAGTTGGCAGAGGTTTCCACCCTGTCCAAGTAGGGAACACAATCCTACTGAGGGTAAGTCAGATACACAACCTAAATTAACCTGTGCTCACCCTCTGGTAGCTTGGCACCGAGAATTCAGGCTTAACTTAAGAGGCAAGGTGTAAAGTATTTGTGCAACACTTAAATTACAGTAGCACAGTGAAAACACTACAAAAAGACTCCACACCAGTTTAGAAAAATAAAGAATATTCTTATGAGTAAAACAAGACCAAAACGAAAATAAAACCAATAAGTAGAACATGAGATTTGTATTTTTAAAGATTAAACTGCAAGATAGTGCTTAAAAGCAGAAAGTGTCAGGCGGGGACATCTGGTCACGCTTGACCGTGGGTAAATTCAAAAGTTCAGGCCGACCGCGATGGAGCACGGGTCAGAAACAGGAGCCCCGCTGGAAACAGTACTTTTCCGTTGGAAGCATCAGCGACAAAAAGTAAGATGCATCCGTTCCGAGCCACGCAGTCGGGAGATGCATCTCTGCCGAACCCTTTGTGCTGAAGGTGATGCGTCGTCGTTGAGCCGTGCAGTCAGGAGCCGCGTCGTCATTGAACCTCTTGGGATGCAGGTGATGGGTCGTCGTCGAACCTCGTAGTCGGGTGCCACGCCATTGTTGAGCCGCGAAGCATGGGAACCTTTGCCTTTCTCCTTATCCTGGGACATTTCAGTGTCTCCCTTGACCTCCCCCTCATTCTGCAGAGGGGAGCCTGGACCACCCTACTTGGGGTTACTCCCAAGTACCTGCCTTTGGACCCTGCTGCTGATCCAGAGGTCTGCCTCCATTGCAGGCTCTCTGGGGTCAAAGAGCGTACTGTCAACAAGGTGTTGGCGCAGATCTGGAAAACAAAGAATGAACATATGCTCTTTTACAAACAAATCAGCCTATGGTAATCTTTCACCTCACTGCCTCTCACCCAACCATTCAGCGGCTTGCAAAAGGAATCTACACAATCCACCCAGGTCTGTTTGGATAGCTTCAGACTGTCCCTGAACTTCTGTCTGTACTTTTCTGGGGTCAAACCAAACCTTCTGATTAGGACCTCCTTCATGGGGGAATACCTCATCCTGCCACTCCCTTTTAGGGCCAGTAGAGTGTCCCTCCTCTCACCAGGGACATGCCTCCACAGACTAGCTCCCGAAGTCTCCTCAGGGACCTTGTGAAACTATAAAGCAATTTCATAGGCCTCAAACCATCTGTCTGTGTCGTCTACCACCACAAAGTCAGACACCAGATCCTTGGGTATGCGGACCCTTCTGTCAGAGGGCACTGAAGAAAAGCTTTCACCATCTTGGCTGGACTCAGCATCTGGCTTGGATGTTCAGCTCTTTTATGCTCAGCTCCTGAGCCAACATCATTTTCTTCTTCTCCATGGACAATCTCTTTTTCTTTTCCTCCTTCACTATGGCCAGCCTTCTCTTCTCTAAGACTCTCTCTTTATCCAATTGGAGCTTAGCTAGCTCCCTGGCCTGGGAGGAACCACTGCTCCTTGCAAGGTATTGACCTCCTGGCCCACAGGCAATCCCAGATTCTCCACTGAATCCTGCTCCAGCTCCTCACCATCCTCTATCTCCTCATCCTCCCCCTCTGTGGTCTCATGTGCTGCATCCCTAGCTTCTATCGAGGCCCTCAGCCCCTTTTGCAGCTCCACCTTTTTGGTGAAGCCTTTGGTAGAAACCTTAAACCCTTTACAAAAATCCTTGAGCTGGGTCACAGTATACTTCTCCAGCTTAGTCATCTCCAAATCCATGTTTGCAGGTGCAGGTGCAGCTATGGGACCTCCAATCAGTGACATGATTTTAGGAAAAGCAGAAAAATGCCAATGGGAAATCAGAGACAATTTAATTGAGTTGGTCATAGATGTGGATGGCAGTGTACACCAAATTACTGTGCAGAACTGCACAAACACAAGTCCTCTGCTTACCGCTGATCACCAATGTTAGAAATGTGGTCTCTAGTTGGCAGAGGTTTGCACCCTGTCCAAGTAGGGATCACAATCCTAGTGAGGTTAAGTCAGATACACAACCTAAATTAACCTGTGCCCACCCTCTGGCAGTTTGGCACAGAGCAGTTATGCTTAACTTAAGAAGCAATGTGTAAAGTATTTCTGCAACACTTAACTTACAGTACCACAGTGAAAAAAACACAAAAAGACTTCACACTAGTTTAGACAAATAACGAATATTTTTAGAAGTAAAACAAGACCAAAATGACAATCATCCAATAAGTAGAACTTGAGTTATGAATTTTTAAAGATTAAACTGCAATACAGTGCTTAAAAGTAGAAAGCGCCAAGTGTGGGCATATGGCCGCATTTGACCGGGGAAATCCAAAAGTTCAGGCCGATCGCGATGGAATGCGCGTTGGATACAGGAGCCATGCAGGCCCCGCTGAAAACAGTACCTTTCCAGTGGAAGTGTCGACGACGAAAAGCAAGATGCTTTGGTTCTGAGTCGGGTAGTTGGAAGATGCGTTGCTGGAGAACCCTTTGTGCTGAAGGCAATGCATTGTCATCGAGCCACCGAGTGAGGAGCCGTGTCATCGCCGTACCTCTTGGGATGCAGGTGATGCATCGCCATCGAACCTCGTAGTCGGATGCCACGCCATCATCGAGCCACGCAGTCGGTGCTGTGGTATCCTCGAAGCAGTGCTGTGTCGTTGTCAGAGGGAGATGTGTAGGGTTCAACTGGCGCAAAGGCGACGATGCATGGGTTTAGAAGAGAATCCACTTCTATGGCCCAGGGCTGGAATGGCACCTCTTAGCAGGGCTCACAGATGGCAGAGTTCAGCAGCTGAAGAAAGGTTGTTGGAAGTCTTTGATGTCCCTGAAACTTCAGAACAGGAGGCAACCCACTCAAACACTTGGAGTCACTTAAGTTCTTTGAAGATGTAGAGTTGCAGGTACAGTCCTTCTCACTCCAAGGCAAGAGGCAGCATGCCTGCAAAGCAGTTCAGCAGAGTGGCAGACCCCCACCCCCAGAGGCACAGAAGTCCTTCTTCCTGGCAGAATGCCCTCAGGTCCAGAAGTGTACTGAAGTCATGGTGTCAGAGGTCCAGTAATTATACCCAGTTGTGCGTTTGAAATGGGGGAGACTTAAAGAGAGGCCTTTGAAGTTCACAAGGATCTGTCCTTCCTGCCCTGGCTCCAGACTCGCTACAGAGAGGTACGCAGCTCTTTCTGTGATGCATGTCACCTGGTTTAAATTTAGTACACTTATTTCATTTGACCGTGTTTAATTTGAGCACTTATCTGGGACTGGAAAGTAGTGGCATGTTTCTTTGGTGCAGGTATTTTATAGTTTATACGTTGGCACATTTAAGTTCACTCATGTAGTGAGTATTATTAAGACACAAGGTGTGGTTGCACGCACGAGCGTTTTATGTATATTTATTGCATGTGTTTGGCTGTAAGTTTTTGGCACAGAATATGTTTGTTTTTCAATTGCTAGAAACTTGAAAGCACTATTTTGAATAAATTGGTTTGGTTGCTTTTTATTATGTTTGTTTATTATTAGCACAGGAATATGGTTGTACATTTATTTGACTTATTGATTGAATGTCATGCAAGTTACATTATAAGACATCATGTTTATTTTGAAGTTTGTGACTGTTGATATGTACAGGAATTTTTTTAATCATAGTTACCCCTGAGGAAGGGCAGTCTTGCCCGAAATGCATCAGGTCTATATTTCCCATACTGCGCTATGAAGAACAGTGAACCGATGCGTGTTTTAGCGGAAAGCCTGATTGGCACCTTTTGAAACTGTTGTTGAACTATATGAATTACTACATGGATGAATTTGGATTACTGATGGACTAAACCAGATTACAATGGAAATAAGCAGTTTGAACTTGTTTGACTGACAATTCTTCAGTTGTGCATCCTGGTGCTTAAGTAGCCTGACGAGGTTTAAGCATGTTTTCATTATTTCACACGCATGGACGGAGCGAGTTCCAGGGTGGCACGCCCTACATTCTTGCTCGTGAGCAGCAACAGTAAAATTGAAGACTGGAGTGCATTCTATGGCATTTTTTCAAGTAGGTTTAACTTGCCAGATCTAAATGGCAGTTTAAAACTGCACATACAGGTTCTGCAGTGCCAGGCCTGGGACATGTTTAAAGGCCTACTGAATTGGGTGGCACAACCAGTGCTGCAGGCCCTCTAGTAGCATTTGTTTTACAGGCCCTGGGCACATATAGTGCACTTTACTAGTGACTTATAAGTAAATTAAATATGCCAATTGGGGATAAGCCAATGTTACCATGTTTAGAGTACAGAACTCATGCACTGTAGCACCTGGTAGCAGTGGTAAAGTGCCCAGAGTAGTAAAGCCAACAAATATGAATTCAGCAAAGAGGGGAGGAGGGATGCAAAATGTTAGGGGGTGACCCTGCAGATAGGGCCACGTCCAACATTCTACAAATGGGTTGAACTAGTAAATCTGGGCCCTAGTCTGGTTTCAGTGGTGAGATTATGAACCAGGTGAAACTACTATAAGGGCAGGTCACCATACAACACTGACCCTCTGACAACAACACTGACCCTCTAACTGCCACCCCCTGACTCTTGCTTGCTGCCCGCTGGCATTTTCCAACTGTTCTGAGCTGACGGAAAATGCCAGGGGACTGGTTCCCAAATCGGAGGAAAAACACACTTCATTGGATTTGGCATTCCCATGTCCTCGTGGTTATTGCCCATTCTGGGGACAAAACTCATAAATAGCAGATTTTGGTGCCGGCATACTGGCTAGAATTGGAAATCAGACCTGGTAATGAGAGCCATTGTGTTTTTTGTTACCCAGTTTATTCAAACCATTTTTAGAAGAAGAAATTGAAACAAAATTTGAACTGCGTAATTTAGTGGATTACAAGTCTGACTGTTAGTCCCAAAGTGAGTTTCAAATAAATATTGTGGCTTCAATCTGTAAAACTAAAACATAAACAATCACATACTTAGAAAAACATTTTTGGTCCCAATACAATTTCTGGATGGATTTAATACCACATATTGGTCTTTATTAGGGTGTTATATTCATTTAATTTTAGCAAGCTCTTTCAAGTTTGGAGAAAATGCAGATTTTTCAGTAAAAAATAGCATCTTTCTTATATGTCTGTCTTCTCTTGTGCCTTTCTGATAGGGTCAACATTTTTCAGCAGCTCCGTTCATTAAATTGACCATTACCAATACAGAGGGAGGACCAAAAGAGGCACACGGGCTTGTATTAACGTTATGCAATGTAGATTACTTGAATGCCATGTTTGGCCACCACCTGCAATGCAGACCCTTAATGAAGTGTTTCTTGTATGTCCCTACAAAATGGAAAGTGCTACTGCACAACCTCCATTCCAAAGTCAGAAAGTCAGGATAGGCTATCTGTGTTCAGGAATTGATGCTTACCTGTAATCCAGTTCAGGTCTTCTGCTGTCCGATGTATGGCTAACTGGTTCCAGAAACAGCAATGTAACCACACAAGGGAATATGTAGTAACCAAGTGCCTTCAAGCAGCTACCACCTTCTCAGGAGGAAAAAGCAGAATGTTTAAAAACCTCCGCATTGGACTAAGATTTCAGAGAATTGAAGAAAGCTAGGAATCTGGAATCCAATAGAAGAATTCTTCAGGAATTAGGAGTCAGGATCTGCAAGTGGAGGAGCGATAAAACATGCAAAGGAATACGGCTTTGTTGCGATGCACCCTCCAACCAGACTGAATCCTTGTAAAGTATTAGAACAGAAAAAGGAAATGAGAACAAATACCACATGACAGGAACATGAAACATTATGGTTTGGGAAAAGCCGGAAGGAACGAAGGAAGAAATAGCCATGATGGAAAAAGAAAAGAAAAAAGAATGAAAACCTGAATTGGACTAATTGCAGAGCAGATTTAAAAGGCAGCAGTGTCACATGGCTGGGTTAGGCCCGGGGAGAAACGCTCCCATTCTACATACACATGTTTCTTAAGTTACCTTCTTTTCTACACATTGACTTTTGACATACATTTGCTTGCATGACTTGCAGGACATGGTTCTTAGAGACCACATTTGCTTGTATTTCAACTTAATCGGAACATTATCACAACACCTTGAACATTTAGTATAAGGGATAAAGCTAATTGCACTAATGTTCTTGTTTGTTGATCGTCCGGTAAGCGACATAGCTACAGTGCTTAATTTGTGAAATATTAAGTGCCAGGGCTCTGACTAGGAGGCCATTGCAGCTTGCACCACCTATTGCCCTTCTCCTCGCTGCCAAAACATTTACTAACCATCTCTCTCACATGTAAATGCAACAGTTCAGATTATTCCAGGTCCCCAAAGCTAAAGGAATGGCTGGGGAGGCAGGTATTAGCAATTTTAATGTATATTGTATTCCTAAACAACCCTTGTTCTGCTCATCTCTAAATTAGATGAGTAGTGCCACCATGTGGTAGACTGTTCAAAGTATGGTGTTGACAATTAGGTGCCGGTGCCGAACACCAGAAAGCACTGGCTCAAATTAAGCACTGCATAGCTATCATAAGAGGATCAACAACAACAGCCTGGCTGAGGTCTCGGCATGGTAGCCTTGATCTGTTTATTATATATACATGAGCACTTCCGTGTTCTGATCAGAGGAGCACTCTGTTGTCACTGCAAGGCTGCTGCTTGTCTGAATTCCAGCTCAGCTGCTTCTGTTTCTTTCAGCAAAGAGGGTTGTCCAACTCATGAAAAAGACAGGCCTCTGAAGACACTTACCCTCAGGTAATGGGGAGTCAGATCATCCAGTAGGGGATTTTGGCAGATCACCCCGACCTAGACAAATAGATTAGTGAGCGCATAGTAGGAGTACACTATACACAGTACTTATATGCCAGCATATATACACTGCTTTAGCACAATGGTGGAATTGTTTATCCTTTTCACTGTTCTCGTGATGCTAATAACTCTCATGCTAATAACTCTCATTTGTTTCTCTCTATTAATAGTTGCAGTACATATATTTTATACAAGAATTGCAATACTTCAATAAATATTGAAACACCTCGTTGTGTACTTCTTGTATATCTCTTCGGGTATGCAGGAGTGACTGAGTGAAAGGGTTCTAGATCTGTTACCACGATTCTTTAGGGAGTCAGGGTTGTGATGTTCTGAGATCGCACAATCCATTGGGTATCTTCCTAAGTACAGGGGTACTTATAAATGCACTGTGAGCTAGCAGGACAATAGGTCAATACATCCTGAGGGTGTGCATAGAATAAGTCTGGCACCATCCTAATGTTTATGTTGTCCAACAAACGCCCAGTTCCTACTGATGAAGTAGAAGCCGTACGGCAGCTGCAAAACCCTCAGGCAGGTGATTTCCATGTTGGTGCTGGATGAGCAAGGTGCAGCAGCCAGGAACCCAGGATCTCAAATAAAGGTAGTCTCAAGTGAGTGAACCTCAGGAAACTGCAGGACCATACAAGGTGCCGTGGTTCTAGGGTACCCAGGAGGCAGATATGTCGTAAACGCAACAGTCTGGCCCTGATGACACCAAGGCACCTGGCATGTGCATAGCCTTCCCATGGGTCAGGAGATGGGGAATTGCAGCCTGGAGTTCTGTTTCTAGAGAGGCCTAAGAACCAGCACTCTGGAAGGCAAAGTGCAGGGAGTAGACCTGGGTCTGCTGGGCACAGGAGAAGGCAGACAGACAAAACTGAGCCCTGCTAACAACTGATGGCTATGGGAGGGACTGCTTGTCCTAATCAACATGCACAATGTGCAATGTGCACAATGTGCAGGTGAGTTTGGTGAGAAATTGAAAATGGGCGAGTATTGCATGCAATGGGTTTGTGCTACTCTGCAATGTGAGGTGAAAGGGGCTCTTTAATTCTGCTATGAGATCGCACCTTCCATGCAGCGGTAACTCCAGCCAAAAGCTGGACTGTATGTAGGGGCAGCTCGCCCCTGCACACCTAGCAACATCAACCGTATCGGATGCTGTTTACATGCAGGTGTAAATCTATCTCTCCACACAGAAAGCTACTAATCTGCGAATAGTTACGTGCATTAATGTTCTTAGCAAAACAGCAAAACTCTGGCTGCAAGCGTTGGTTTCTAACAGACTACGAGCCGTGAGAGGGAACTGCAATCCTGCCTGCAGCCTGTGAAAATGTCTTCGACAATTCCATTTCATTTGTGTGTGATTGAGCTTCACGCATTAGTGGAGGCATTACCGCTGCAATGAAGTCACTAGACGCGGCGAACCCTTTTATCCTTCCGCAGCAGATAAAAGAAGTGCCAATTGAAGAAGGTCGATGAAAATTCGATGAGGCAAAGTACCTGTAAAATGCTTCGGACAAAGGCGGGATAGGCCATGTGTCTACAGTGCTCTTAAGTGATAGCAAATCCTCACTTTGCACTGACAGCGTGGTTCAAAATGCTGACATGCGCCATTATCCTAATGCCT
This sequence comes from Calotriton arnoldi, assembly GCA_963921515.1. Lineage (NCBI taxonomy): Eukaryota > Metazoa > Chordata > Amphibia > Caudata > Salamandridae > Calotriton > Calotriton arnoldi. The sequence goes on along the minus strand of CAWUFW010022688.1, from coordinate 53,638 downwards.
CTGAAAGGAGGTGAGTCCTTCAGGGCCTGTCACCAATCAGGAGGACCATTAAAGGGCCTGGCAGCTTTCTCCCAAGGACAATAGCCATTGTCAAATGTTCTTCTCAGTGCGTGCTTGGCAACAACAAGGAACTTAAAAAGGAGGACAGAAACAATGTAAAATTATATTTTAAAGAGAAATGCTCTGAAAGGGAAGGCAAGTAGAAGAAACGAGTCTTGTGCTGGGCGCACATGCACTGAATAATTGGTGGCCCAGAGGCAAGCATTTTCAAAACCTTGGTGCAAGATTCAACGTCATTGATTGGACAAGGCTGCTGGATCACGAAGAGTGCACAAAGGCAGTCTATGCTGAAACAGTTTGACCGGTAGGCACATCATACTGCATAACTCTACATTCAACAGTCGAAAGATAGCTCAGTTTGTTAAGCGCCTGCTCCTGAGACTTGTGTGGAATCTGTGGGCCGCTGATCTCAATATCAGTGCTATGGCACATTCATAGCACTACTGTAGTAAAGAGAACTGATATGGCACACGCGGAAAGCTCATATGTCTTTAGGCAACTAAAAAATTGGGCTTACTTAATCAACCAACAAAAGGATGGACTGGGATTTGAACCAGTGACCTTCTAGCTAGGTGTTCATTCCACTGGAGTATGTTACCAACTATGTAGAGTCTTCACACATGACCACCCTAGAGCCAAAGAGTGAATACAACAAGCACAAGAATCATTGGTTCAAGATGAATGAATAAATGAATGAAATAGATTTACACAACACAACTAATACCAAACAAGGTCGTTCTAGTGCTAAGATGAAGGCTGGCATCCAGAAGCGCAATCCGAAGAGAAACCTCGGGATCTAGCTAGAGCACGTTGTGAGCACCAGGGTCTATGAATCTGTTTTTCCCGAAATTGCCATGTCGTACATTAACTTTTAAAATCTCTGAGTTAGAGCATGCGCTGCAGGCAACAAAGCTCGAAAACGCACAAACGTAATTGAGTCTCTCTGGACACGATTCACAAAGATAAACTGAGACGAAAGTCTAACTTTACGACTTTCGGTATTCACAAAGGGCATTTACGAGTAGTAAAGTCAGACATTTGTCTCAGTTTAACTTGAGTTTTGGTCTTAAGTTTAACTGAGACTAGAATTTTGGTCTCAGTTAAACTTAAGACCTAAACCTAGGTTAAACTGAGACAAAGGTCTAACTTGACTACTCGTAAATGCCTTTTGCGAATACCGAAAGTCATAAAGTTGGAATTTTGTCTCAGTTGACCTTTGTGAATCAGGCCCCCTGTTTTTCCGAGCGTTGTTGTCTGCAGCTCATGCATTCATTCGGAGATCATTCTCTGTATACGGTACAATTCCAGGTTAAGCGTTCAGGAAAAGATCATCAGGTGCCCCAGAGAGTAGAAATGATGAGCCTGGCATCCAACAGAACCCACACTGATGAGCACCACTAACACCTTAAGCAAAAAGGCAAGTAGAATCACCTGCTCTTTCTTATGCGCCATCTTGTGGTGAAGACTGTATACATTTAGGCATGCCCTCTTTGCACTGTTTATGAATGGAATGTTTATCAATATTATTATGCACCAAATAAAGAATGTATTACCAACAGCCAACCAATTTCCAAGGAACTATAATAAACAGTTTGTGCCTAACGACGTGTAAATTCAAAATTCCTTCAAAACACATAATTATTCTGTTTAAAAATATGAAAACCACACAAAATAAAACGTTTTCATCAGGCCTTTCATTACTTATTCAACCAGAAACGAATCATACTTCCTGGAGTTTTCCAGGGCGTATAAGAAATCATAACTACTTGTAGCTTAAAGCTGGTGCTTGCCTTCTCAATGAAGCTGGCATACAGCCCATAGTGTCACTCAATGTGTAATCATCACGTGCACACTTCAAATAAGTTAGGCCATCATTCCAGAGCTTTTAAGTCAGAAATGTGCTACTTGGTTGTACTTTCCCGTCTAGTGGCGTCAGTTTCTTAGGTACATTTACGAGAATCACTCAGGGCAGGTGAAGGAGGGCAGGACCCATGGCAGATTTTCAGGCTAACCACTGACTATATAAATAAATTCTAATTAGATGCACTGTGTGTAAATTGCTCTTCCATGGACATCTTAAATGTCTGCTAGAACACCTGGGCTTGATATGGACTCATGTCTTTAACAAGAAGTCTGTGACCATCAGCGTTGTCAGGCTTATTGATAGGTAGACCTGGAGGTATTGAGATTGGAAGACACCCCTGACAGCCAGTGCCTCTGACAGGCCGGGAGAACTACGGCACTGGACTGCTGAGACATCTTCCAGAATCAGTTTGATCAAGACTGCCTCTGGTCACAGCACCACCAAAACATTTTTAACCAATGGAACTTTGCTTGGCCAGTGGATCTCAGAGGAAGAGTTGGTCTGGGCATTAGGGAAATCAGACTTCCTCACAGGTGATGGACTCTACCGCACTGACCTTTTAGAAGGACTTTTACTGACCTTTTATCAGGACTATTCTGTCAAACTACTTTAAGTTTTCATATTGATCAATCAATCCAGGCTGGGAGCACAATTATTCCAACTTAAAATTATATCAACCCTCAGGTAATTTTAACAAGCTTTTGCAAAAACAATAGATTTCGCCTATTCGAGATCTATTGACTTAAAGTAAAGGAAAAGAAAGCACTATGACGCGGCAAGCATTGACGGAGTCGTAGCACTTTCTTTTTCTTTAAGTCATGTGTTGGACTTGGCCCTTTTTGCAGGGTCATCCCTGGACTTTTTGCCTTCCTCCTGTATTTTTTCTGGCCTGTTGTTGGTGGTTTTATGACTCTGCGCACTTTACCACTGCTGATCAGTGCTAAAGTGCATATGCTCTCTTTTGTAAATTGATGTTATGGATTAGTGATTCCATGATTGGCATATTTGATTTACTTGTCAGACCCTAGTACAGTGCACTGTGTGTGCCCATGGCCTGTAAATCAAATGCTGCTGGTGGGCTTGCAGCACTGATTGTGCCACCCACAGAAGCAGCTTGTAAAATGTGACTCAGGCCTGCCATTGCAGAGCCTGTGTGCAGTCTGGGACTGCCATGTCGACTTGGCAAGTGCACACACTTGCCAGTCCCTAAACCTTCCCTTTTCTACATGTTAGTCACCCCTAAGGTAGGCCCAAGGTACCCCTGTGGGCAGGGTGCATTGTATGTGAAAGGTAGGACATGCCCTGATGTGTGTGGCATGTCCTGATAGTGAAATACTGCCAATTTCGTTTTTCACTATTGCAAGGCTATCTGTTCCCATAGGCCAGAATGGGCAGTCGTTTATAACATCTTATAAACATAACTGGCCCTAGGAACAAGATAGAAAAATACAGTTTAGTATGCCTGAACTCAGAATGTTAAAGTGCATCTTTTAGTGTGGGTGATTTTTACATTCTGTGTTTGAAAATACCACTTTTAGAAAGTGGGTATTTTCTTGCCTAACCATCCAGTGTGCCTCTGCTAGGTTTGTGTATTGCATTATCTGGCTTGTGAGTGACAGGAGTTGGGAGAGGGCGGCGGCTCCGGCAGTCTGATGAGTCAGGGCTGGGCTGAATGGGACCTGGGTTGAATTTAGAGTAGGGGGAGGAGATTTCCTTTCACCTGCCTGGGCCAGGTCTGCTTTCAACAATGCTGTCTCCACCTCCTGCCAGGAAGCTGCACCAGTGAGGACAGAACTGGTTTTGGCTGGGTACAGACACTCTCTGCCTCATCAAGAGGAACCTTTGCCAAGGAGAAGAACCGGAGAAGCTGAAGGAAGATTACTGTCCCTGTGCTGTTTGCTGTTTGGTGTTGGCCTGCAGTGGTTACTTGTTGCCAAGGAAAGGAGAAAAAGGACTTTGTTGCTTGCTTTGCCATCTTGAGGAAGATCTCCAAGGGCTTGAAACTGAGCTTGCCTCCTGTTCTGAAGTCTCAGGGACACAAAGACTTCACCACCAGCTCCCCTGAATTTCCTTGCTGGGAATTCTAACCTGCAGAGAGGTGCCTGCTGTTGTTTAGGACCTCTAGAGACTGTTTGTCGCTGGGAGCTGGAAGATCGACGCAACAGGAAGAAGCGTGTCGCATCCGCACCAATTCCCGACCCATTGCCGAGCCACGGGGAAGAAGCGTGCCACCTCTGTACTTGGTTCCGACGCCTCGCCGAGCAACCAGGATGAAGCGAGCCGCATCCACACCGGGTCCTGACGCATCGCCGAGAAAACCGTTGCAGCACCTGCCGTGCGGCTGCAAAAGATCACGCATCGCACCGGACCGCCGCATCGAGCCGCCATTTTGTCGCATCGCACCGGATCGTCGTCACGCATCGAGGTGCCATCTTGTCGCATCGTAACCGGAACGCAGTAAGAAACAGATGCATCCCCTCCTCTCCGGTAAGGAACACAGGCATCGCCTCCCCTGCGCTGCAGTAAGGAACAGACGCATCACCTCCCCCGAAGCAAGGAACTGACGCATCACCTTCCCTGCGACCCTTTTGTTTATTTTGCGTAACGCATCTAAGGTACTTTGTGGGAAAAGTGTCACATTTACAACTTGCATTGAACTAAACTATTTCTACAATTTGAAACTCTTATTTTTGATACTGTATTGTGGATTTTTGTCGTTTGGTCTTGTGTTAGTTTAGATAAAGATTACTTATTTTTCTAATCTGGTGTGGTGTCCATTTGTAGTGTCTTCACTGTGTTACTGTATGTGTTCACAAATGCTTTACACACTGCCTCTGAGATAAGCCTGTCTGCTCGTGCCAAGCTACCAAGGGGGTGAGCAGGGGTTATTTTAGGAGTGTATCCCCCTTACCCTGACTAGAAGCAAGGGCCCCTATTTGGACAAAGGTACCTACCTCTGCCAACTAGAGACCCCCATTTCTAACATTGGTGGTCAGCGGTGAGGATCTGGACTTGCATTTGTGTCTTACATACAGTGATTGGTGTACACTACTAGCATAGTGCAGAACATTACGCAACCACATACTGTTTTTCTGTTTTCTGGTGTCCTCCTGGGAGTATTTTTTATACTGAGACTCTGGTTAGTTGTTGCAAAATGGAACTTGACTTCTGGCACATGTACATCTACACAGCGAGGGAGCTACGTGTGTTCTGCAAGGAAAGGGGGCTGCCTGTGAAGAGAAGATCCAGGGAGGATCTAGAGGCATCCCTATTTCATTATGAGTTATCCCACTGGGGGCCAACACTACGAGTTGAGTTGAAGGAGGAGGACTTCTCTGAAAGTGAGGGAGAAACAGAAAAAGATGGCTGGCTTCTGGCTTGTGAGCAGAGGCTGAGAGAGCTTGATGAGGAGCTCGAGAGGGCTGAGACCAAGAGGGCCTTAGCCCAAGAAAAAGAAATATGGATAGCTCAGGAAGTGAGCTTGGCTGGGTTGGAGGTGGAGTCCAGCTCAGATAGTGGCAGGAAAATTGTGTTATCTAGTGCTGAGGGACCGGTACACACACCCAGAGATGTGGCGCCTGACTTGAAGGACGGAGTTAACATACACCAGGGGGTTCAAGGATATGAGATAGCTCCAGTGGTGCGCAGTGTCCCTGAGGTGGATTGGGGAACTGGCACAGGGGTTCATAGTCCTAGTGGTGGGAGGAACACTCTACTGACTCTAGATGAGAGGTGCAGGGAGAGGGGTTCCCCCATGGTAGAAGCCCTGGTGTGTGAGTGTGGAGCCTGCCCCGAAGAGTGTGGGTTGAGTGACAGAGACAGTCAGACACTGTCTTGCCAATCTCAGGAGAGTGGTGTGGGGTACGTGTGCAAGGCACTGGATGGTAAGGCAAAGGATAGCTTGGTTAACACCTGTGTGGGGTTGTATGATTCAATTTGTGGAGAGCATATTTTAAGTCCCTGTTTTCCAGAGCTATGCCAGCGCCTGGTGGAGTGTGAGTTCTCTGACCCCAGGGAGCTCACACTGGAGGCAGACCTTTTGGTGGTTGTCAGAGGGTCTGAAGAGGCATTGGGGAGTTACCCTAAGAGGAGTGGCTCAGGTATTTCCCAGCCCAGAGTGGTGGGAGAGGTTCAGAGTAGCCCAGCTAGGTCCCGGTGTAGTGGGAGGGGTGTATGGACTCACGTCCTGTCTCCAACTAGAAGGAGTGAGAATGGAATGCATCCCAAGGTGCCCGAAACTCAGTCTCAGGGCCTGGAGGGTTCCTTAAGGGAACACCAGGTAGGGAGCCTAGTCTGTACTGGTAGGCCATCCGTTGAGGGGGATCTCCTAGTGTCAGGAGAACTTGGAGTGTCTGTAAGCAGACCTCCATCAGTTCTGGGGTCTGGCAGTGCCACTCCTAAGTGGAGGGTGCAGAAGTCCAGATGGAGCGGTGAGAGGGGGATGCGTTCCCCAGTGGAAGAACCAGTGGATCAGGGGCCAGCCATAAGGACTGAGCCTCCTAGGAGTGGCCATGGTGACACCACTTCTGTCTGGGGGATCTTCGCGCTCTGTCAGATGGACAGGGGTCAGGAGATCTGCGCCAGGCAGACTGTCACACAACACATGAGTCATGTGTTACCCTTGGGGGGGGCCTGCGTGCTCCCCAGGAAGTTCTGGTGTGCCATGCGGGTGCTCAGCCGCAGAGTTTAGTCCCTGGGTTGGGAAGCCAGGTTCAGGTGTTGCTTGACCTGGAGGGAAGGGCAACTGCTAACAGTGCCCCTACCGGTTTGTCTTCTGGGGGCACCGCTCCAGGTGGGAGGGTGCAGGGCCCCAGTAGGGGGGGCGGGGAGAGGGCAGCCTCACCCCTGACCTCTGCCCAGTCTAAGGGTACAGACCTTAAGCTGGGATCCCAGTTGCAGGATAGATCCCCTGAACTGGTGGGCGAATTGTGCAGGACACCTGCCACAGGTGCCCTGACAATTCTGGAAGGGGGTACCGCTCCAGGTGGGAGGGTGCAGAGCCCCGAGGAGGAGGACCGGGTGTGGGAAAGCCCACCCCAGTCTCCTGTCCAGCCACCGGGTACAGGCCCGGTTCTGGTGGGTCAGTGTCAGGATGACATACCTGACCTGACAGGAGGGAGAGTGGACCAAGGGTGCCAGGCACCTGGGGCTACTGCCCCCGCTCTCTGACGCCACAGAGGTTGGAGAACCATGAAAGGAATGAGGCCTGGCTCTCATCACTGACAGCTGTCAGTGGCCACTGTGGCTTGCTGTCCTGGTGGACAGAGTTGCCCCTGGGAGGGGGACAGGAGTCAGACCCTGGGGGTGGACTGGGCCACACCTCTGTGTTGGCCATGTGGGTACTGTCTGTCTTTTGGGACACACCTGTGAGCAAGCTAAGGTTAGGTGCTGCACAGATGTTGTCCTCAGGTGAGGAGAAGCTCAGCATCATGGCTGCTCGGAGCTGAAGCTCCGTGGAAGCCCCACGCACGGCAGCCAAGCGCTGTGCTTCAATCACACCAAAACCGGCTGGAAAAGCTCACTCCCGACATCGGAGTTTTGGGAGCGTCTGCCGCTGTAGGCGCTGTTCTCCCAAACCGCTTCGTTGCCATGAAATCGGCTGAAATCTCGCCAGGCGATCGCGCCTCAAAATGGCGCAGGAAGCGTAGCGGACTCGCCTTTTTGTATGTTATGTTATGTTATGTTAAAACAGATTTCTAGAGCGCACAGCTACTCAATAGAGTGTCCCGGCGCTTAAGACAGAGAGGACCAAAATGCAGAGAGAAAAAGAAAAAAAGAAAAGAAGAAACCGAAGAGGACGGAAAATAATTATATTGTTTGTTGAAACAACCAGGTTTTCAATTGTTTCCTGAAGGCGAGCAGGTTAGTGACTTGCCTAAGTGGAAGAGGCAGCTTATTCCAAAGTCCAGCCACTTGCACTTGAAAGGAGCGACCACCTTTGCGGGCTCTAAGATATTTAGGAATGACCATGAGATGTTGATGAGCAGATCTAAGGGATCTGCCAGGTATATAGAAAGACACTCTTCTGGAAATATATTTTGCTCCTATACCGTGCAGGGCTTTAAAGGCTAGGACCAAAGCTTTGAAGCGGATTCTACTACGCACCGGTAACCAGTGCAGATTCTTAAGGTGGCGAGAAATCCGATCTCTCGGCCCTAGACTCAGAACAGCCCTAGCTGCCGCATTCTGCACTACCTGCAGTTTGTTAAGTAAGAACTCCGGGAGGCCCAAATAAAGGACATTGGCATAGTCCAACCTTGAGATAATAAGGGCCTGGATAACCATTTTTCTATGCTGTAATAGAAATAAAAACCTCCGGAGCATCTTCAGGAGAGCAAAACAGGTTCCGACTACCGACTGAACCTGAGGTACCATAGAGAGGGCGTCATCCATTTTTACTCCCAAGTTCTTTACAGTCCTGACCGCGGCCTGGGGAGGAAACATGTCTTGGGGCCAACACTGTTTCCAGACATCCAACGGGGGAGAGCCAAAGAAAATGATTTCGGATTTGTCTGAATTACATTTCAGATGATTATGTTTAAACCAGGCAAAAGTTTCTTTTAGGCACTTGTTGATCTTCTCCCCGTTGAACTCCTCACCCTTCCTGCAGGTGAACAGCAGTTGAGTGTCATCAGCGTACGATATTATTGTGACCTCGTTCTCTGCAGCCACTGTAGCTAGGGGGCCATGTACAGATTAAAAGTACAGGGCTCAAAATCGAGCCCTGTGGCACACCCACCCTCAAAGTCGGCACACTGGCCGAAAAGGGAGGTGACCAGACCTCCTGGTTTCTACCCTCTAAAAGGAAGCAAACCACTTCAACACCGTGCCCTCGAATCCACCCTCCCTCAATCTCTGCAGAAGGTGGTCATGGGGCACGGTGTCAAACGCCGCGGAGAGGTCCAAAAGGACCAAGACCGCCTTGCCACCTGCGTCCAAAGTCTCCTTGATGGATTCAGATACCTCCAATAATGCTGTCTCGGTACTAAGATTCTGCCTGAAACCAGACTGGCTAGGATGTAACAGATTGTTAGCCTCTGCAAAATTGCTGATCACTGAGTGGACGTATTTTTCAACTGTTTTTGCAAAAAAAGACAGAAGAGAAATGGGTCTATAGTTAGTAAAGACCGTGGGATCTGCTGTGGGTTTTTTTTAGTAAAGGGATTCTTTTTGCACTCTTCCATCCGACTGGGACTAGTCCGTTAAGGAGGGACGTGTTCAAAACACGGTTTACAGTAGGGTTCAGAATCTCTGCCATAGAAGCCAGAAATTTGGCCGGGCAGGGATCTACCGGCGAGCCAGATTTCAGACCCTTCATTATTGCCAGGGATGTCTCGAGAGGCATAGGTGGGAAGATGGATAAGGAGAGCCCATCTTCCTGGCACTGGGGGACAACCCGTTGAGTGGCCCACACATCTTTCATGTCTGGACCATCAAACGAGGATTGTATAGTTACTATCTTTGTATAAAAAGAATTGGCTAAGTTCCCAATCCACTCGTCAGAGGGGGAGGCGAGCCTGGTTGCAGCCTTAGGTGAAGAGAAGCTTTTGACAATATCAAAGATCTCTCTGCTTTTATTTCCCGCAGAATCAATCTTTAAAGCAAAGAAACTCTTCTTAGCTTCCTGTATCTTTTGTGGTAGACTCTTAAAGCCTCTTTGTAGTTCTTTTTATTTTCCGCCTTAAAATCCTTCCTCCAAGCTCTTTTCTGACGTTTACAGTCTTTTCTGCACTGACGTAGAGTGTCATTAAACCAGGGAGCTGAGGATCTAATTATTCTTGTGGGGCACGGAATAGGAGGAGCAAGGGACAAAGTGCCTTGTGCGATCCATTTTACCAGCGCTTCAGCATCCAAACCTATGTCACCAGTAAGCATGGGTGGATGAAGATCTAATTCGTATTTAAGGGCGTCTGGGGTGATCTTATAAAAAGATCTGGAGATGGAAGATGGCTGCTTAACTTGAGCCTGTGTATGCTTTATCACTTTAGGTAACCTACAACTAATCAAATAGTGATCTGACCAGAGTAGGGGTAGGGGGGGCTCTATCTGGATTAAACAATTTGCAAAAACCTGATCACGGGTGTGACCTTTTTCATGCGTGGGGACAAATATATATGGCACGATACTGAGCGCCCCCAGGGATTCCAGCAAGGAGAAAGACTCCGAGGTGTCCTGTCGAACCATGTGTATGTTAAAGTCCCCTAAAACGATGAAGTGTTTAAATCTAAGGGCCATTGGAGCAATAACCTCTCAAATCGATTTCAAAAATGCTCCCGTATGCCCTGGGGGTCTGTACACAAGGACTCCCGCGAGGCACTGATGAGGGGACAAAGAGGCCTGAAAACATAAGCATTCCGCCCCTTCGATTTCCTCCATGGGAATACACGTAATGACTATGTCCACTTTACTGATAATGGCAATACCGCCTCCCTTGCTTCCCACCCGATCTTTCCTTATAATAGAATAGCCCGGAGGGATGGCTGAGGCTATTGTGGGATTAGACGAGGCAGACAGCCATGTTTCGGTCAGAAACAACACATCAGGTTTAATCTCAGCTAATATATCATAAATGTGTAAGGTATGTTTCTTAAGTGAACGACAGTTTAAAAGTAGGGCCTCGATGTATTGTTGATTCTTAAGTATAACAACCGGCTCATCCTGACATTGTGTATTAAACACAGGCATTATGTTAAGGATGTCATTAGCGACACCCCAACCGCAATATTGGCACCCTGTTAAGGGACAACTAGACTCTATATTGATGGCTGTCTTACACTGAGAAAAAGATTTCAGCCCCAGAAGAGTTTCCCTATCATACGTAAGTACCTTATTCAAGGATGGATTCAAACCAGCAGAGTTCCCGGCTCCGGCCGCCTCCGGGACGCTGACGGGCGCAGACGGGCTTGCCTTTGGCGCGCCGTCGGCACGCCCGCTGCGCACGTCCGCTGCGCAGCCGGGCATCCATCATGTTTAAATGCTGTGCCGTCTGCGGAAATGACGGAGGCAGGGGGAGGAGCCGCGTCCCTCCACAGTAATCGGTCGCTAGGTGACCGTGGTGGACCGGGGACCGGCTGCACTATGCCACAGATAGCGAGAATTTCCAACAAAAGATAAATTCCCCCCAAAAGCAATTCCCCGATATAAAACAGGTAAGTGAATTAAATAAAAAGTCAAGCGCCGGAGAATGGTTTTTAAAAAAATAGGCGCGCGCTACAGCTGCCATGCAGAAAGGCTTACTGTCTTTGCGCCGCCTAAGCCTCCACCCGTTTAAATACCGTGCCGTCTGCGGAAATACGGAGGCAGGGGGAGGAGCCGCGTCCCTCCACAGCAATCGGTCACTAGGTGACCGTGGTGGACCGGGGACCGGCTGCACTATGCCACAGATAGCGAGAATTTCCAACAAAAGACAAATTCCCCCCAAAAGCAATTCCCCGATATAAAACAGGTAAGTGAATTAAATAAAAAGTCAAGCGCTGGAGAATGGTTTTTAAAAAAATAGGCGCGCGCTACAGCAGCCGTGCAGAAAGGCTTACTGTATAACAGAGCGGGGACCGCGAAATCAGGAGCGGGCCCCCCGGGAGACTACATCGAGGGAGCGACGAGACCTGGAGCTGCCTTCTCTGCATCCCCGGTGGGCGCCTGCAGCAGAAGTGGAGCAACCGCTGCCGATGGTTTCAGCCCTGATCACACGGAACATCGCAGACGCCTCAAACCGCATGAAAACATCCACTAAACCAGAGTCAACCCAATGATCCCCCGGTACCTGGGAAACTCTGTGACAACGCGAGAGGCAGCATCATCCGGCGAGCACACCGGGAGCCCGCTTGACTCGGCGCCGGTGCAGTGAGAGTCCCACACGCTTTTGCGGATGCGCTGCAGGAGCGGAGTAGCGGTGAGTGAGGGAGCGGAGTAAGACTCAGGAGTCCCAATTTGGGAGTTTTCGAGGTCCGGAGGGTGCCTGAATCTATCCCCCTTAAAATAAAATCTTTGCTAATATTTTCTTTGAGGGATACGCCTTGCCTGACTCCAAAATGGCGCCTGCCAGGGAAATACCATCGGTGAGGGAGGATCCCGAGGTATTAACTGGACTAAAAGCATTACAGAATAAAGAATCTCAGTACAAGAGACAAGACAAACTGCTGAGTCACGGGGTTAAGCAGCCCCCCCTTAAGCATCACTCCTTACCTGGGACTTGCCTGACTCTAAAATGGCACCCAGACTCAATTTCTTCAATGTCCCCATGGGTGGCCTATTGAGGACTTATCTCTGTTGAAGTTCAGGCTTCTATTCTCTACCCCTCTTCAGTCTATGGCTGCCAAACCACATTCCTTCTCCTATCCTGCCATCCTTGCCAGCTCCTACCTCCCGTCTCTGGATTCTAGACTTTTGATCACCTCCTGTTCCTCACTCTATTCTGGCGGAGCCCGAAACACATACATGGCCGATTCCCGGTGGAGCTGCTCCGACAGTTATAGGGGAGATTGGCTCTGGCACACCGCTATGTCAGTCACCTACCCAGCCGGACTTCGGACATTTGTCTCGTTTTCTTCCCCGCTGCTGTCTCCTTCCTGTGGATTACCAGCTTTCCCTGGTCTTTCTGATCCTGATTTTCGTGTTCGTTAAATTACTCCTGTATTGTATATTTATTGATTCTGTAACTATTGTGAAACATTTGCAACTTGTAACACGCTGTTTCCTCATGTAAAGCGCTCTGATACCTCCGGGTCTAGCCAGCGCTATATAAAACTCAAATAAATAAAAAATAAAAAGAAGGGTTCCCCATGGGTTAGCTCAGTGGGCCCTGAGAGTATGGACAGAGGGATCCAAATGGGTTCAGATTGGCGTAGAACTGGAGTGTGCCCCTGCAGTTGCGGGCCAGGGTCCATGTTCTATTGCCCCAAGCAGGGAAGCCTATCAAGATATTGGTTAGTCTACCCTGGCTTTAGGCTGGAAGGGGGTTGTGTTGGACTTGGCCCTTTTTGCAGGGTCATCCCAGGACTTTTTGCCTGCCTCCTGTATTTTTTCTGACCTGTTGTTGGTAGTTTTATGACTCTGCGCACTTTACCACTGCTGATCAGTGCTAAAGTGCATATGCTCTCTTTTGTAAATTGATGTTATGGATTAGTGATTCAATGATTGGCATATTTCATTTACTTGTCAGACCCTAGTACAGTGCACTGTGTGTGCCCAGGGCCTGTAAATCAAATGCTGCTGGTGGGCTTGCAGCACTGATTGTGCCACCCACAGAAGCAGCTTGTAAAATGTGACTCAGGCCTGCCATTGCAGAGCCTGTGTGCAGTCTGGGACTGCCATGTCGACTTGGCAAGTGCACACACTTGCCAGTCCCTAAACCTTCCCTGTTTTCTATGTTAGTCACCCCTAAGGTAGGCCCAAGGTACCACTGTGGGCAGGGTGCATTGTATGTGAAAGGTAGTACATGCCTGATGTGTGTAGCATGTCCTGATGGTGAAATACTGCCAATTTCGTTTTTCACTATTGCAAGGCTATCTGTTCCGATAGGCCAAAATGGGCAGTTAGTTTATAACCTCTTATAAACATAACTGGCCCTAGGAACAAGATAGGAAAATAAAGTTTAGTATGCCTGAACATTCTGTGTTTGAAAATACCACTTTTAGAAAGTGGGTATTTTCTTGCCTAACCATCCAGTGTTCCTCTGCTAGGTTTGTGTATTGCATGTCTGGCTTGTGAGTGACAGGAGCTGGGAGAGGGCAGCGGCTCCAGCAGTCTGATGAGTCAGGGCTGGGCTGAATGGGACCTTGGTTGAATTTAGAGTAGGGGGAGGAGATTTCCTTTCACCTGCCTGGGCCAGGTCTGCTTTCAACAATGCTGTCTCCACCTCCTGCCAGGAAGCTGCACCAGTGAGGACAGAACTGGTTTTGGCTGGGTACAGACACTCTCTGCCTTCAGAGAATAAAGAATTTGTGTTTATAAAAAGGGTGACCCAGACCCCAGAACTTTAGATCCCTTCTGGGAAATCAAGAGGAACCTTTGCCAAGGAGAAGAACCGGAGAAGCTGAAGGAAGATTACTGCCCCTGTGCTGTTTGGGGTTGGCCTGCAGTGGTTACTTGTTGCCAAGGAAAGGAGAAAAAGGACTTTGCTGTTTGCTTTGTCATCTTGAGGAAGATCTCCAAGGGCTTGAAACTGAGCTTGCCTCCTGTTCTGAAGTCTCAGGGACACAAAGACTTCACCACCAGCTCCCCTGAATTTCGTTGCTGGGAATTCTAACCTGCAGAGAGGTGCCTGCTGTTGTTTAGGACCTCTAGAGACTGTTTGTCACTGGGAGCTGGAAGATTGACGCAACACGAAGAAGCGTGTCGCATCCGCACCGATTCCCGCGCATCGCCGAGCCACAGGGAAGAAGCGTGCCACCTCCGCACTTGGTTCCGACGCCTCGCCGAGCAACCAGGAAAAAGCGAGCCGCATCCACATCGGGTCCCAACGCATCGGCGAGAAAACCGTCGCAGCACCTGCCGTGCGGCTGCAAAAGATCACGCATCGCACCAGACCGCCGCATCGCATCGAGCCGCCATTTTGTCACATCGCACCGGATCGTCGCCACGCATCGAGGCGCCATCTTGTCGCATCGTAACCGGAACGCAGTAAGAAACAGACGCATCCCCTCCTCTCCGGTAAGGAACAGACGCATCGCCTTCCCTAGCGCTGCAGTAAGGAACAGACGCATCACCTCCCCCGAAGCAAGGAACTGAAGCATCACCTTCTCTGCGACCCTTTTACGTGACGCATCTAAGGTACTTTGTGGGAAAAGTGTCGAATTTACAACTTGCATTGAACTGAACTATTTCCACCATTTGAAAGTCTTATTTTTGATACTGTATTGTGGATTTTTGTCGTTTGGTCTTATGTTAGTTTAGATAAAGATTACTTATTTTTCTAAACTGGTGTGGTGTCTATTTGTAGTGTTTTCACTGTGTTACTGTATGTGTTCACAAATGCTTTACACACTGCATCTGAGATAAGCCTGTCTGCTCGTGCCAAGCTACCAAGGGGGTGAGCAGGGGTTATGTTAGGAGTGTATCCCCCTTACCCTGACTAGAAGCAAGGGCCCCTATTTGGACAAAGGTACCTACCTCTGCCAACTAGAGACCCCCATTTCTAACATCATGTTTCACTGAAGCTCACGATGCTGTGCAATATGTCTAAAAATATTAAACAAAACCAAATAAGGCTCGCATCCACTGGAGCTATTTGGCTTTATTTAATTTTTTTGTGGTGGGTGGGAGGGTCGAAAGGGACAGGAGGAATCATGGGGGCATCAACACAAGGGACATCGGGAGGAGAGGTAAGCAACAAGAGGGAGGTGTGGGGGAGAAGAGAGAGAGCAGCAACATATCGGAGGGCGTGGAAGTGTGGAGAGATAACCAATACAAGAGAGGTGTGAGGGAGCAACACTATGGAGAGAGGGAGGAGGGCGGGGGGCAAAAGCATTGACAGTGTGAGGGACTGGAGACACATACACTCTTATAGAGTGCATGTAAAAAAGTTTAAAAAAAGATTTAAAAAGTACCTCTAGGATACTGTGGCCTGCGGCCAGTGGAAGAACACTGGCCCCAGACAGGAAGCTGTGCCTGGTCCATGCTCCACAGCAGGGACAAAAACTTGAAGCCCCACAAGGAAGCAGTGGCGAGCAGGAAGTTATGATGAATAAGATATATGGAAACAAGAATGACGTCAAAGCCAACCAATGGTAAGTAATGTAAGGGCTCTAATTCTATTTTAACCTTAAAAATTTTTTTTTTACAATCTAACCATAAGCACAGGTGCATTGTCATGAATTGTCTCAGATGAAATCTAAAAATGAAAAACCCATAAGCAGATTCTGCATTATGAACCATGAGTAATATCAGAGATTTTTCTGCTTTTATATTTTTATGCATCTTTAATGACAGCCAGAATGTATTTTCACACTTGATTATACATGTATACTCTATGATATGTAAAAGTGTGTTTTCTCATTCTTTTTAAGGTTTACTAGGCTTTAATTTAGGTATAAGAGCATCTTGTCCGAACTGGAAGTTATCCTTGGAACTCATGTCTTGCCACCTAAACAGCTCACTGGTGTATTTTTCTGAAGTCTCTAATCAAGCAGTATATTATTATTTGTTTATTTCCATTGTCATTGATCCTGATGACTTCAATGAACTTCATTGGCTAAGTCATACAACTGCAACTATTTCTCCAAGTCTTTCCACTACATCACTGTGCCACTATTCATTCATATGCAAGCTGTTGTTCATGTATCTAGTTTTTTCTAGCATCTGTGGACGACATTAGCATAGAGGGGTCAGAATAATTATTTATGTAGTGGGATAGTGTTTAGGTGTTAAGGCAATATGATATTTAATTCTACTGTGCTCTGAATAGCTGATAAAATTATATATTTACTCACACCACACTGATTCTGCAGTTCTGTTGATTTAATATGTGAAAATAATGTATAAAATCCCTCAAGTTTGGGGGCGAGCCAGAAGATTTTCCTGTTCTACTAGGGATGCTATTACTCTCCTGATTTTATTGCCCTCTTGGGACTGAGAATAATTTCTGATTTGCATTATTTTCTAGTGCCTTTTCATTAAGAGTCTTCATGGAATTGACTCTAAAAGGAATTGGATTTTGGTGTGAGCCTTTCTCAAGCAACAGCCACATTCCTTGTTGGGGCAAACCACAAAAAGTAATCAAAATAACTCGTGCTTAACCCTCTGGAAGCTTGGCACAAAAGCAGTCAGGCTTAATTTAGAGGCAATGTGAAAAGTATTTATGCAGCATTCAAACACTTATCGAGTGAAAACACAGCACAAGAAAAATCCCACACCAATTTAGAAAAATAGAGTAAGATTAAATAAAGTATTTGACACCAAAATGACAAAATTCCAATGAGTAGAACTTTTTTGGGGTAAGTGTTAGACCTGGCATCCTTAGGGTGGTCTTCCCCCAGACTTATTGCCTTTTTCTTCCTGTTTTTACTGATTCTTTTGTTGGCCCTACGACTGAGCACTTTACCACTGTTAACCAGTGGTCAAGTGCATGTGCTTCTCCCCTAAACATGATGACATTGGTGTATACTTGACTGCCATATATGTTGGGCGCTCCCGACTGCCTCATTAGGATGCGACCGAACACTGTTCTGTCGCATTCCTAAATTTTCCCTATAGGAGGATGCATTTCGGCCGTATACCGTCCGTAATGCATGCTCCCATAGTGAAATGGGAGGTGCGGTTCATCCCTGCACCCCGTGGCAGGCACCTCAAGGTGCCTGCCAAAAGGTGCTGGGATCAACAGGGGGGCACCATAGGTGTCCCCTCGGCCTCCAACTGGAGGCCGTGCACTAAAGGGGGCCCTGCTGGGGGCCCCCAAACACGGTCTCTGACATGGTTTCCTTGTCGGACAGGCCGGCATGGAAACCATGTCAGAAACCGTGCATTGTAATCTCAAGGGCGGAAATGCCACCCTTGAGATTACTAGCTGGCTTCCGACTGGCGGACGGTCTCTCCGAGCCCCTCGGCAGCCAGCCGGAATGACCGGCCGGTTTCCTTTTCTACCGCCTCCATCATAATGAGGCGGTCGGAAAGGAAACCAAGCGGCCCATTACGATGCAGCCCTGAAGGCTCCAACCACAGGTTGGAGCCTTTATGGGCTGTATTGTAATCGGCCCCTTTGTGCATTCCCTCTAGACAGCCACAACACACGAAGGATAGGTGTGTCTGAGTACCCATCTTCATACATCTGCAATCTGATGGCCACTTCACTTGAATAGGCAGTGTCCTGTCCCCACACAAACGACTGATTACCCCCCACAGATAGCCTGGCAGACAGGACTGGGTTGAAACAGATACTTGTGTTCTTCAGAGAGCTGCTTTGAGTCACCCCCAACATCAAAGGCACTTTTAGGTATAAGTACTGGGTCTCTGACCCCCTTAAATCAGACATTTGGATCTTGAACTGAAACTCTACCAGACGGACTACTGTGCTGCTTAACGGACTCATCTTTGGACTACAGACTTGGAAGGCCTGCTTTCCTCTTGTGTTGCCCTGCTGCCTGCTGCTCCCTGGCTCTGCTGAAGGAGAGCTAGACTCTTCCTTCCCTCCAAGTGATCTCCAAGGGCTTGTTGGCTTGCTTCCTGTTGCTTGAGACTCAGTGATATCAAAGTCTCTACCCCTGCTCCTGTGCCTGGCTCACTGGAAGTGCCCCATATACTTGCAACATGGATTTTGATGCATATCCTATCTGTGCGGGAGTAAAAGCAGCACATCGCATTGGAACCAGCGTTTAACCTCCAGAGATTGATGTATCAGACAGTGTATCGCTGCCGCTGCAGCTTGGTGAGATTGATGCATCCACTCGACTGCGTGGCAGAATCCGGCACATCGCTTTACACCTCTTGACTCTGGCACCCCTCTTCGGAACTGACGCATTACCTTCACTGTATGAAAAAGATCAATGCATCTCGTTGCTTGTCACCAGAAATGGTACTTTGTTCACCAGGGCCTGCATGGGTCCTGTAGCTGGCCTGCACTTCCATGAGGTCAGCCCGAACTTTGATGTTGCCCCATTAGAGCGCGACCTATAGTAACTTTCTTAGCGCTACTTGGTTCTAATCACTTTACTGCATTTATTTCTTTAATACTTAATATCTCAACTTCTATACATTGAATTTTTGTTGTTTTGGTCTTGTTCTGTTTATAATATGATACTCTATTTTTTATAAGCCTCTGTGGAGTCTTTTTGTGGTGCCATCATTGTGTTACTGTGTGTGTGTGTGTGTGTCAGTGCTTAATTTGAAAAACAATAAGTGCCAGGGCTCTCATCCGGAGGCTACCACAGCTCGCACTAGCCATTAGCCATTGCCCCTGCCAGTGCTGCCAACGACATTACCAACACAACTTCTAGCAATCACACTCCTACAAGGGTGACGATTAAGTCTCTTACATGCCCCAAAGCTACAAGAATAGCTGGGACGCAAGGTATTAGTAATTTATTAATAAACAATTGTAGTTGTGCTCATCTCTAAATCACACAAACAGTGCCACCATGCCGGTGTTCACAATTAAGTGCCGGTGCTGAGCACCGGAAATCACAGGCACAAATTAAGCACTGGGGTGTCTGTGTGTGTGTGTGTTGCACAAATACTTTACACATTGTCTCTTTAGATAAGCCTGTCTGCTTTGTGCCAAGCTACCAGAGGGGGTTCCCTGACAAAATATCGATTCACAAAATATCTAAATACAAAAATATCGAGTCAAAAATATCTATGTCAAAAATATTGACTTCCTATACTATACTTATATTTGAAATTACAAACATATCGGGAAAAAAAATATCGCTGTCACTAATATAGTTGTCTAAAATATAAATTTTTAAATATATTTAAATAGTAAACATTAATTAAATTAAATAATAATACTAATATATTAAAAATGCAATGTATTTAATACTTTTTTGAAAAATATAACAATTATTTTCAAAAATTTAAAACAAACATATATATTAATATATATTCTAATTTAATAATATTATTAAATTCATATTTGTAATTTATATTATAATTTAAAACTTTTTACATGTAATTATAGATAAATAAATCTATCTATCTATCTATAAATATCTATATATATCTGTATATATATATCTATATATAGATATATATATATAAATAAATATATATATATATTATCTACTGGCGGTCGCCAGTACATAGTTATAGTTAAAACCTATTTTCCATACGAAATCCGCAACATTCTATTTGAAATAACTCTTGCGCCGGTTGACGAATCTTCGCGAAAGCTTCCAACTTGTTGGGGCGCTCCGCTCCGCTCCTACCCTGAAAGTCTCGGGTTGATTCGTCAAGCGGGGGCCGAGAAAAAAGGGGGGTCCCAAAACGTGTTTTCCCCATTCATTTTTCCATAGGAACCTTTAGTCGCAGCTACAGCCCGAACTGCTGAACGGAATTACACCAAATTTGGCAAAGAGGTAGCCCTTGGTTCAGTGTCGTGCCTTTTGCTTAAATGGTGTAAATCCGTTCAGTAGTTTCTGAGAAAATCAAAAGTAAAGTCACATATATATCTATGGCCGCGTCGGATCCGCGTACCCTCAGCGCACCCTGCGCGCACCGTCCCGATCACGAGCTGCATGCTAATTGGCTGTCAGCTGGCTGTCAACATTCCGAATCAGGAAGTGTTGGCAGCCATTTTGGCACAAAAACAAGTGCGCAAAACGCACAAAGGGGGCAGGGTAGAAACACCCTGACCCCCTAGGCCTGCTCAGAGGGTCCCACAAGGACCCCCTGGGCAGAAAAAAGCATTTTTTTAAAAATAAATAAAACGGCAGGATGCGCTCAGGGTGCGCGGATCCTGCCGAAAAAAAAAAAATCGAAGCGCGGTCTCCCGCGCCTCGATGGTATTTTGCCCCCGGGTGGCCCAAGTCCCGGGGCCATGCGGGGGTTATTTAGTTGTAATGTGGGGGGCCTCTAAGGCCCCCCAAGCCCCGGGAACCACCACCCCCCGGGGCTTTATTAAAAAAATGGTGCGGGAGGGCTCTTTGCCCTCCCGCTGCCCCGGGGATCGCCACCCACCGGGGCTTCTTTATTTTTTTAAATCTGTGTGGGGGGGATCCAGCCGCCCCACATGCCCCGGGGACCGCCACCTCCCCGGGGCACTAAAGATTTAAATATGGGGGTCCGTTACGGAAACCCAGAGCCCCGGGGACCACCACCTCCCGGGGCTTTGAACAAGTTGGGAGGGGGCCACGCGGCCCCCTCCTGGAGCCAGTGATGGCCCTGGGGACCACCACCCCCAGGGCCGGCTCCTGCAGTGTCCCGGGGTGCCTACCCCGGGACACTGTAGTTTGCTATGACAGGACGGGAGCATCGCGGCTCCCGTCCTGTCATAGCAAACTTGGTTTGCATTTTGAAGAGAGAGCAGGAAACCTGCTCTCTCTTCAAAATGCAAACCCAATTGTTTTTCCACACGGGGAGCAGCATGTTAGCTGCTCCCCATGTGGAAAAGCAATGCCGGCTCCCGCAGGAGGCGGGGAGCCGGCTGGGACTGTGGGGGGATTGGGGACCCGCCCACAGTCTCCAACGAGAGGCCAGGCCCCGGGGGATGGGGTCCCCGGGGCCATAAGTGGCCCGGTAGGGGGCCACGCAGCCCCCTACCCAATTAAAAATAAATTAAAAAAATAAAAAAAGGGCAAGGCCGGCCCCGGGGATGGGGTCCCGGGGCCTTAAATGGCCTGAGGAGAGGGGCCACGCAGCCCCCTCCACATATTTTTTTTTTTAAATTTAAAAGAGGGCATGCCCCGGGGGATGGGGTCCCCGGGGCCAATAGAGGCCCAGGGAAGGGGGGCCACGCGGCCCCCTTCCCGTTTTTAAAAAATAAATAAAAATAAAACAAAAAAAAATGCTCAGGCCCCGGGGGATGGGGCCCCGGGGCCAAAAGTGGCCGAGGAAAAGGGGGCCACGCAGCCCCCCTCCCATAAAAAAAAGGAAAAAAAACGGCATCTCCCCCTCCCTGCAGCAGTGTGCAAGCGCGCCCCTGGCGCGTTTTAAGAAGGGAAGTAATTCCCCTTGAATACTGGGGTCCCTGGGGCCAACTAGCCCACCAGGAACCTCCAGTATGCGCCAGGGGCTGTGTTGCAGAGAGGTGTACAGAGGCCACGCCCCTTTATACACCTCTCTGCAACGCAGCTCTGTGGCGCTTTGGAGGTACATGGTGGGCTAGTTCGACTCCAGGGACCCTCAGGATTCAAGGGGACTTAATCCCCCAACTTAAAACGTGCCACGGGGCACGTTTGCACAGTGGTGAAGGGAGGGGGCGGGGCTTCAGGTGACATGTGTGCAAACAGGCCTCGTGGCGCATTTTAAGATGGGGAATTAAATCCCTTCATTCCTGAGGGTCCCTGAGGGCCAACTAGCCCACCAGGTACGTCCAGAAAGCGCCACAGAGCTGCGTTGCAGAGAGGTGTAAAAGGGGCGTGGCCTCTGAACACCTCTCTGCAACGCAGCTCCTGGCGCATACTGGAGGTACAGGGTGGGCTAGTTGGACCTCAGGGACCCTCATGATTCAAGGGGACTTAATCCCCCAACTTAAAACGCGCCACGGGGCGTGTTTGCAGACATGTCACGTCAGGCCCCACCCCTTCCTTCACCATTGCGCAAATAATCCTCTAAAATCAGCCGAACTACGAATTCCGATTTACTCACCTGTTATCAGGAGAGACCTCAGTGCTGCATCTTTGAGCCCAGTACTGATCCTGAAAAGTAATTCTAACCATACTTACCAGTAACTTGAATTTCCTTCCATAGGCTAACATTGACTGGTTTCACTTGGAAATTCTTCTAAGTGTGGAGTTTTGGAACTTTAAAATATTCATCTAAAATCAGCCGAACTACGATTTCCGATTTACTCACCTGTTATCAGGAGAGACCTCAGTGCTGCATCTTTTAGCCCAGCACTGACCCTGAAAAGTAATTCTAACAGTACTTACCAGTAACTTGTATTTCCTTCCATAGGAATCCATTGTCTAGTTTTCAGCAGAAAAGTTTCAAAGTGTCGATTTTCACAAACTACAAATATTCCTTAAAAATCGCCTGTATGACTTAAACGCATTCTTTCAACTATTTACAGGAGATGCACCAGTGCTGGATCCAGGATCCACCACTGAGTAAGAAAAAGTAACGATAACACTACTTACCTGCTAAGTGAATTTCCTCCCGTAGGATAACATTGGTGATTCTATGTGAAAAAGTTTCTAAGTGTCAACTTTTAAAATACAATAATGTTCCTTAAAAATCACTACTGTAACCAAAACACTTTTACTCAACTGTTTACAGGAGATGTCCCAGGACTGAGTCTAGGATCCAGTCCTATGGTTAGAAAAGTAATCCATAAAGTAACTAATTGCATTTAACTAGAAATTCCCATTGAGCTCAATGTTGCATTGTGTTTGAAATTGTGTTGCCCATTGCAACAACTGTAACTACTGTACTTAAAAGTCTATTGCCTATTTGCAAAGTATTTAAACAAAAGTAATTGATTGTGAGAAAGTATATTGTGTAATGTAATGTATAATGTAATTACAATGTAATTTAAAAAATAAAATATCTAAAAATAAATAGTTTAAAAAAATGTAGTAAATCAGTATCAAAAACATAAATATAACAATTTATACATTTAAAAATTGTCATTTACATACCTTTGAAATTCACTGACAAAAACCATAGGTTTCAGACATGTTATAGTTAGGAATTAGCATTTAAAAAACCTTTGAAATTCACTGAAAAAACCATAGGTTTCACGCACGTTATAGTTAGAAATTTGCATTTAAAAAACCTTAGAAATTCACTGAAAAAACCATAGGTTTCAGACACGTTATAGTTAGAAATTAGCAGTTAAAAAACCTTTGAAATTCACTGAAAAAACCATAGGTTTCACGCACGTTATAGTTAGAAATTAGCATTTTAAAAACCTTTGAAATTCACTGAAAAAACCATAGGTTTCACGCACGTTATAGTTAGAAATTAGCATTTAAAAACCTTTGAAATTCACTGAAAAAACCATAGGTTTTATGGACAGTTATAGTTAGTTGGACATTGCACTCGTACAAAACCCGTGAAATTCCCCGTTATAGTTAGTTCAGCTAACTATAACTCACGCCCGCAATGCACTGCTGATGACGTCACATATTACATCACTCATGACATGGTCAGTGACATCACTGATGACATCACTGATGACATCTCAAATGACATCACTGATGACATCATCCAGTGACTGTGTGTTTCTGTAAAGTTTAAATATGTTTAATATATATAGGGAAAGGCGTATTGCAGAATGAGTGGGTGTATAAGTGTCTAAATGGATGATTTCGTACGTGCGTGACTGACTCTACAAGTGAGTGATTAAACGTATCTTACTGAATGCATGGGTTAGTGACTAAACTGTGTGAATGTCCGTATCCATCTGTTTGTTGGTGTGTAAGTGGATGCATGGATTTGCGAATAGCTACATGAGTGTCTATATGGGTTATTGATTGGTTCACAGAGTATATATACAATAGGATATTTTTTTTAAACAAACCATTTTAAATACAATTAAAACATGAAACAACATTTTAATTTTTTTTACTCAAAATATATAAAATATCAAAAACATTAATAATTATAAATATTATAATTTTAAATAACCAAAAACATATTATTATAAATGTAAACAATATAAAGTAAACTACACCATTTTAAATTAATACATATGCTGTTCCCACTACAATTTATATACGAGTGGATATAGGGGCCAATTACGATGTCGGTAGGAAAGCCCCCGACCGCTAGTCGGAAGCTTTCCGACTGCGGTAGGAGGCTTTCCGACCGACACTGTCGGTTTGCGGTCCGACCGCCCGATTACAATGTGGGTGGTTGAAGTGTAAACGATGTGGTTTTGACCGGCTCTCAGAGTCTTCCGGCCGGTCCGAACCGCACCATAATCCCCTATAGACGGCGTTTCCGCCGTCCGGATTACAATACCGGTTTCCCACACCCTTTCCAAGCCAGCCTTTCTGACACGGAAAGTTTGTCGGAAAGGTCCTTTGGGGGGGCCCTAGCAGGGCCCGCTTGCCTCCATGGTCTACGTTTGGTGGTCGAGGGGATTCCTAGGGTACCCCCCTTTAAAACTCAGCACTGTGTGGCAGGCACCATGGGGGGCCTGCCACAGGGTGCAGGGTTTTACACACACACTCATTTCTCTATAGGAGCCTGTATTACAGCCGGTTTACGGCCGTAACACAAGCTCCCATTGAGAAAAGTGAGTATGTGACCGAACAGTGTTCGGTCGAATCATACAGCAGTTGGAACCTCCGACCAGAGGTCCGTAAGTCCAGAGACTGCGATGGTGTTGGTCGGAGGCAACTCCGACCGACATCGTAATAAGCCCCAAAGTGTCATACTCAGGAGGTGTAAAATTTACAAGTCCCACAACACTCAATACAACAGTAGAGAAAATGTTAGATTGCGGACGGGTAAAATTTACTATTCCCACTCCAGTCAGTGCAACAGTAGGGAAAGTGTTGGATTGCGGAGGGGTAAAATTTACTATTCCCCCTCCAGTCACTGCAACAGTAGGGACAGTGTTGGATTGCGGAGGGTGAAAATTAACTATTTCCACTCCAGTCAGTGCAACGTTAAAAACAAATAAAATATCTGGAACAAAATGAAATTATTAAACAAAAAACTAAATAAATTAAAATATAAATATGTTGAATAAAAAATAAAAATATATTTAGGAGCCACTTACGATGCGGCATGTAAAGGCTCTGACCAGTGGTCAGAGCCTTTCAGGGCCGCATCGTAATGGGCTGCGTGGTTTACTTTCCAACCGCCTCATTATGATGGAGGCGGTCGGAAAGTAAACCGGCCGGTCATTTCGGCTGGCGTCGGCCAGTCGGAAGTCGGCCAGGAATCTCAAGGGCAGGCCTTTCTGCCCTTGAGTTTACGTTGCACGGTTTCCGACATGGTTTTAATGCCGGCCTGTCCGACATGGAAACCATGTTGGAAAGGCTGTTTGGGGGCCCCCAGCAGGGCCCCCTTTGGTGTACGGCCTCCCGTTGGAGGCCAAGGGGGCACCTATGGTGCTCCCTGTTGATCCCTGCACCTTGTGGCAAGCACCTTGCAGTGCCTGCCACGGGGTACAGGGATGAACGGCACCTCCCTTTTCTCAATGGGAGCTTGTGTTTTGGCCGGTTTACAGACGTAACATGAGCTCCCATTGAGAAAAGGGAGCATGCGACCGAACAGTGTTCGGTCGCATTGTAATGGGCCGGTCGGGACCGCCGACCGGGTGTCGGTCGGTCCCAGGACCAAGTTGGTGTCGGGCAGAAAGAATTCCGCCTGACATTGAAATCAGCCCCTAATATTAAAAATGTAAAAAAAGAAAAGCATATTACAATGTTAAATACATATCACAAATACTTACAAATATTATTATAAGTAAAATACAAAAATAATTTTCATACAAAAAAACATTTTTATTTAGAATGTATTTATTAACAGTCAAATATTTATTACATGAATTTAATTTAGTTACTTCCAACCCTATAACCACACAAAACTCACAACCTGCACCTAAAACTTAACTAAAACAAAAAAATATGAATTAATTTTAATTAATGTATTCTCGATGGTATACCCCCACAAAACACACAACACACTCATAAAATTTATGAGAAAACTATTTACACAATTAACATAATAAATGATCAAATTAAACATTAATATTACGAAAAACAATAACTATTATTTACTTTAAATTAATTTACTTCCCACCCTATACCCCTACAAAACCCACAACCCACATCTAAAATAAAAAACAATTGCAAAATTAACATAATTAATTATCAATTAAATAAATATTATTTATTAAATACTAAATATAAATTCATTAAAATTAATAAACTTCCCATCCTTTACCCCTATAACCTCACAACTCCCACCTAAAATTAAACTAAAAAGAAATTAATAACACAACTAAAATAATTAATTTACAAATAAATAATGAATAGTATTTAACAAGCAATTATTAATAAATTAAAATTAATGTACTCCCCACCCTTTACCCCTATAAACCCCACACCAAAAAAGAATTTAATTAAACAATTAACATAATACATTATCAATTAGTTAATTAATATTAATTAACAACTAATTATGAATTAATTAAAAATACATTACTTTCCCCCATTTACCCCTATAAACCCCACAACCTGCGCAAAACATTTACATAAACAATTAATAGCACAATTAACATAATTAAATATCAATTAAATAAATAATATTAAATAAGAAATATTCATTAATTTATTATAATTTAGGGGCTGATTACGATGGCGGACGGAAAAGCATTCCGACCGCTGTGCTAGCGGGAAATTGCCGCCCGCAGGTACCGCGGCAAAACCGCCGGCCAGATTAGGATGCACCGCCAGAAACTCCCTAACGCGGCGGTCGGATTCCAGGATTCAGCGGCGGAAAAGCTGAAAATCCGTCCGCGGCGGTCGGATTTGATGTGGAAAGGCCAAAGACCGCCGTTTCCCCAGCGGACAGGAACACATGGAGCTATCCGCAGTATTGCCACCGCCATCCTCGATTGGCCGGATTCTCCGCAGCTGTGTGGTGGGCTGTTTGTGGCATCGTAATACAACCGGCGGTCGTAACCGCATTCCGCACGGCTGTCCCTCCCTTTTGGCTCCGTCCGCCACCGCTGCGGAAGGGGATTCCTGGCGGTTCCCAAAACACCGCAGCGGACGGGAAATGGGCTATCTTTGCCCATCATAATACGGCGGACGCAAGGACCGCCGATGGAGTGCGGAAAAGGGCATTTTCCGCCAGCACCGCAGATGTGCTACCGCCCACCATCGTAATCAGCCCCTAAATTACTTTCCACCCTATACCCCTATAAACCCACAACCCGCTATGGAACTAAAAAACACAAAATGTAATTTAATTAAATTTCATAACTACTACAAATGTAACTAATATAGTATGAAAAATAAACAATAATTAAACAAAAAAAATACATCATAAACAATTAAAATATATACTAAAATACATAACATAATTTAAAAACGATATTTTAATCAACTATGGGCCTGAGTACGACTTTGGTGCAGTGGCGCTGGCTCAACGCCGGCTCTGCTACGCCAAAGCCGCGCAAGGACCATCGACCGTATTTCGAGTTGAAAATGTGCAACTTGTAATACAGTCAGCAGTCCTTTGGCCGTTCCCATGGCGGTGCCTTGAAAACAGGCACCGCAATGGGAACGGACAAAAAGTTCCAGCACAGCATGGATGATGACATCCATGCCATGCTGGAACTTGGGGGAAATACAGACAGGGGGGCACATGTTGTGCCCCCCTGAATGTATCCCCATGGCGTGGGGGATATGGGGGTCCTCTAGGGCCCCCTTTGTTCTTGCACTGACAGCTTTTTCATTGCGGGGCTCTGCCATGAAAAGGCTGGCGGTGCAAGAACTCAAAATATGCTGAGCAGGACTGCACCAGTCCCTGCTCAGCATGCATTGTGCGTTGTGGCGCTCCTGCACCACCACCAGGGACCGACTATTCCCTGGTGCAGCAGGAGGTCCCCCGCCATTATGACTTTGTAAGTCGTAATCGGCAAAACGGAGGACCGCCACTCCTGTGCCACCCCGAGTCTGGCGATCGCAAGACTGCCAGACTCATAATCAGGCCCTATATTTTTGCAAACGATATTAATGACTTCTATATTTTAAAAATCGATATTCTTGACATCGATATTCTTAATGTCGATATTTCCATGTCACAATATTTCTGACTTGATATTCTTGTCTGGTGATATTTTCAACTCGATATTCTGTCTGAATACCACCAGAGAGTGAGCACAGGTTATCTTTAAATGTGTACCTAGCGTACCCTGACTAAAGTGGCGGTTTCTGCCTCACTTGAGTGCATACCTCAGCCAACCAGGAATCCCATTTCTAATAGTAAGTATAACATCTGAAAGCAGAAAGCACCAACTATGGTTTTCTGTCACGCCAGACTGGGACAAAGTCACAAGTTCAGGCTGATTGCAGTGAAGTGCAGTCCAGATACAGGGACCAGGTTAGTCCCACTGAGGATTGCACCTTATGTCCTTGATGCGGGGTGCTGAAATGCGAGGTCCTGTGTCGCTCTGCATTGAGTTGCATTGCACTGCATTTGTTCTGACGGAACCCACAGTTGGTCCAGGAGGAGTGCACTCTGATTCCAGTCACGGGTCCAGGACCTTGGGGGGCACCTCTTGGGGATCAGGACTCACTCCAGCACAGGCACGTCCTTTTGAGTCTGGGCAGCTAGGCAGTTGCAGGACAGATCTTTGGAGCTTGTAATGTCCCTGTAGCTCAGAACAGGAGGCCAGTGAGCTAGTCCTTAAAGTCACTCTGGTGGTACTGGGTTGAAGGAGCAGGTCCAGTCTTCCTTCCTCAGGCAGCAGGGCAGCAGGGCAGTCCTTCATGCAGCAGGGCAGCAGGGTAGTCTTTTCAGCAGCAGGGCTGTAGAGCAGTCCTTCTTCTGAGTCTTCCACAGGTCCAGAAGTGATCTGAAGAGTGGGTCTGAGGGTACAATATTTATACTTGGTGCTTGCTTTAGAAGTGAGAGAAGTGTCTGCAGTTTTCCACCCACAGATATGTGTGGAATTTCCTTCCCGCAGCCCCAGATTGTCCGGGGTCACAATATACAAGTGTGAAACCCTTTGCAAGTGTGCTGAAGCAGTGTCTTTGAAGTGCAAGTGTGACAGGTGAAAGCCTGCCCCCCTCATCAACTCAGGATGGCCCATCCTGCCAACACCAAGACCCTCTATTGTGTGGCTGTCTGGGAGAAATACACAAAGGCAAACTGCCAAATACACCTAGTCATGTGACCCAGGACAGGCCGCAGGCACCAAATGGGTAGAAGGAAATGGCAAATTTCTAAAAGTGGCATTTTCAGAATTGTGACTTTAAATTACAATTCCTCAGACACCAAACACAACATTCCTAACTGCTTTCAAACAAAAGTTATCACTTATTAAATGTAATGAGGTTACTCAATGTTATTCTATGGAAGACGTAGCCCTCACAGTAGTGAAAAATGAGATTGTGAGTTTTTCACTACGAGGACATATAAAACTTAAAAATACATGTCCAACGTTTTTTTAAATACAATGCGTCCTGCTCTAGAGGCTGCTTGAGGCTCCCACCCTAGGTGTGACGTATATGTAGGCTTGGCAAAAGATTTATTTTGCCAAGTCGAATTAGCGGTATAAAACTGCACACACAGGCTGCAATGGCAAGCCAGAGACATGTTTTAAAAGCTACTTAAGTGTGTGTGAAAGTACTGCTGGCCCACTAGTAGCATTAAATTGACAGGACCTTGGTACCACTTTGTTTGTGAATTACAAGTAAATTAAATGTGCCAATTGGGTGTAAGCAAATTTTACCATGTGAAAAAAAGAGAGCACAAGCCCTTTAGCACTGGTTAGCAGTGATAAAGAGCACATAGCCCTAAAATCCAACAAAATAGGGATCAGAAAACAGGAGGGGTGAAGGAAAACAATTTGGGTTGACCCTGCAGAGAGGGCCAGTTCGATCAGACTCTGTACTGCTTTACTTTTGAATTTCATAATGAAAGTCTTTTACTATTTTGTTGATTTGGAACTCAGGGCCTGATTACGATGCAGGTCGGACAGAAGCAGGACCGCCCGACTAAAAGTTGGCAGTCCTGCTGCCCTGATTACAATGCGACCGCCTTCATGGCAGTCACAATCTGTATATTTTCTATTGCGGTGTTTGCTGCGGGCTGCAGCACATGCCCCCCAAAAAAATAATAAACACAATAAAAACATCCCTGCACCATGTGGCAGGCACCATGTGGTGCCTGAAACATGGTGCAGTGATGTTTGGCGAGGCACCAGAGGTGCCCCAGGCCCTCTTGGTGGAGGGCCAGGGGAGATGGGGACCCTGCTAGGGGCCCCAAAAATCACTATCCACCTGCCTTTTCATGGCGGGTGAACCGCCAGGAAAGGGCAGACGGAAAGGGACATTGTAATCCCTATGGCGGTGCCTGAGCAGGCACCGCCCTTATTTTAGGGATTACTGACCCTCCAACGCACCGAAGGGCTCCTTGAGCCCGTCTAAAGCGTGGCAGACAGTTCCTCCGCCCGCCGCATTAATGCGGCAGGCGGACCACAGGGGGAAGTGTCAGTGGGTCCGACACCGGCGAGCCGTCAGTGTCAGACCCTCCGACATCGTCATGAGCCCCTCAGTTACTGAATGGACCCATTTGCTTAATTAATTGTTTTCCTCACATTTTGATGCATTAGGTGGTGCATTAATGGGGGGAAAATTGCCTCTTGAAATTGAGGCTCCAGTAAAAGTGGACATTCTGAATGAAATTAATTTTGGGGTGTCTGGAATTTTGAGTTACCTCACGACCATAGTAATGTATTGTCATTAACCACTCAGATAATCAGACCCCCAGGATTTAGCGGGTTCGTTTACAATTTTTGCAGGCGAAGAAAACAGAATTAGCTTCCTGAAACTTCACAATTTGCAGGATTACTGCAGTAGACAGAAAATACCCCTATCATAAAAATACTGCAAGGCCTGTGCTCTTTCAAAGCTGGACACTGTGCTAAGTCACATCCTGTAACCTAGCAGAAGCTCCAGCACCACAATGCCAGTAATTAGAGGATGTCTGGTGTCACATAGTGCAGATTTCAATAAGCAGCCTCTATTCTCTCTGATATCAGACACCCTGTGTTGCCTGCAGTGCACAGGAAAGCAGGTGTTGTGCAGCACACATAGAAAGAGGAAAAAGCATCTTGTGATTGTATTTGTGCAGGAAAGTGTCGCTATCTGCACAAAGACAATGATCCCCGCATCACAGGTACCTTTGCACCATGGTGCAAGGGTACCTGGTTGGCGCATGGCAGCCAAATGTTCACCAGTGCAGGGCAAAGCATAGGGATGCACCATAATGTTGTAAATATGACACATCCCTGTGCTTTTAAAATGACGCAGCTCGGTGCTGCTCTGCATCACTTTGTTGTAAATAAGGTCTCAAATGACTACGAGAAAAAATCTTCTACCTTGGGCACATTAATCAGGACACCAATAAATTCTTGCCAAACCAGCTGAGAGCAATAAGTATTGCAGAGCCGAAGACAAGCAAAAGATTTCGGAAACCAATAAAAAATCTCCGTAAGAGTCAACAGATAGCACACACTGAGACAAACCACAAGCAACCAAGGCTTTAGAAAATACTGGTGGCGGGTCACTGCTTAATGCAGTAATCCTGTAAGAAACATACCTCCAGCTGATATTGGAGGCGGGTCATTGCTTAAGGAAGCAATCCTCGATCGTTTTGCGAGAATTAGATGGAGAGACCATACAGAACACTCCCAACTTTTGAATAGATTGATGATGTAATAGTCCACTAATTTATTTTGGAAACCCAAAAGATTCTTTTCTGGAGTAATGTAATACAGGAGCCACACAATCCTACAACTGGAAGCACAAAGATGTATGTATATATGGGATCAATATGGTGGAAACAAAACTAGAATATAACAGTGCTCTTTACAAAAAGAGGTTACAGCAGTAGTTAGGACAGATGAAGAAACTTTGTGCAAGAAGAAAGGGTGAGTGGAGAGTGTGTTGTATTGGAGCAGCATATAGATAACATAGCTTGTATTTGTAAAGTGGAGGTACACTCCAATGGGGATCTCAGCATTGAATAAAAGACGTCTATAGGTACCTAATCCATGGTCGTTCTATCAAGATCAGAAGGATGAAAAGCTGTGTAGATTAGCTGGGATTCAAAGCTCTAACCATGAGGTCAACCCATAGATGTGTTGGTCCACTGAGCCACCAGAACCAAGAGTTGTTATTGGTTGGTGCCAGACATAACCGGAGGGTGGGAATGAAAGAGAGGGCACACAGAAGCTGGTGCCACCAGCATAAGTATTGTGCTCTATCTCCAGCAAGTAAAGTTGTAGGTCCTATCTTTTTATGTGTGGACACTCTGCAGTCGTAATGGTACTACTAATAAAATACTTTTGTAAATAGCAAACAGTCATAAACTTACACTAAAGTGAAAGCTTGCCTCTGTGGATCAGGCCCTTAGTCCTGCAATCCCTGCCCTTAAACCATGTTCCTGCACTTTCTCTGAGGTCCTGATAATTATTAAAT
The DNA here is from genome assembly GCA_963921515.1 of Calotriton arnoldi. Classification (NCBI taxonomy): domain Eukaryota; kingdom Metazoa; phylum Chordata; class Amphibia; order Caudata; family Salamandridae; genus Calotriton; species Calotriton arnoldi. Next base: position 20,947 of record CAWUFW010022688.1, on the reverse strand, counting down.
CTTATAACAAAAGGCACATAACACAGCAACATATCAACAACATGAAGGGAGAAGAAAGTGAAGAATAAGCACAGAGACAACACCTGAGTGCTGGAGCCATACAGATTGCTCTGGCAGGTCGAAGCATCAGTAGCCATGGCTACTTAACCGTGCAAGACAAAGTCCACCACTGACCTTCATATAGAGAAGCTGCTCCATCACCATCTCAGTCATTTCACAAGTCGTCATGTCCAGAAATATCCTGAAAAGAAAGAAAAAGAACGGACAACAAAACAGATATAGTTACTTATCACGCGTAAGGAGCCATTGAGTCTGCCCCTTGAGTCCAGAGCCAAGGACATCAAGAGAAGCCCATTCCCTAAGTCATTTCAAGCTGAGTCAAGGTCTAGAAATTCTGTTCCAGGAATGGTACAATACATTATTTCAAATAAAACCCTAATGAAGCAACAGATCAAAGCGTAGGACTCAAAACGCAGCGCTATTCTTTATTAGGATTTGAAAAGAATAAGCTACTTAAATCAGATGAAGAGCCACATAAATATTCATGATACATTGACGTGCCACAGAGCCTGACTAGAAAAGCACAGCCTTTGAAATGCTGAGAAATTCTTTCCACAGCCACGGGTTGTAAAACCATGGCTCCTACATCCTGAGGCTTCGCCGTATTGTATGTTCAATCACACAATGGTACATAACCTCAATGAAATTCTATAAAAGAACACAATTCCCAACATACGGTACTAAAAAAAGTATGCGTTTAAATAAAAATAAAACTCATTGTGCAGTTTAGTTCAATAAATAGCATTACTGTGCCATTATTACTTTGTTTTTATAATAAGGTAGAATACTTTACGTATCATCCTCCATAATGATGTCAATCATAATGCCATTGACAAACAATTAATTATTTTGTTATGCATAGCTCCACAGGAGCGCCATTTTACTCTCTCCTAGACTTTCAATAGTAAAATAGCGTAAAACACATACACTGTTGCACTCAGCAGGTCGCTGATTTTCCTACATCGCTCCCAAGACATGGAACAGCGTCTCTCAACACATGAGAGGCTCCTCCTTACTTCTTGAATTCTGCAGGAAGCTGAAGACCTGGCTCTTTGTATTAGCACCTTGGGACCTCACACCTACACACCTGCCCAAGCACCTTGATACCTTCTCTGGTGATTAGTGAGCTATACAAATCAACATAACATAACATAAGCAATCTAGAAGTACATGTCTTATAATAAAAGGTGTGCCTCTTTTATTCTGTGCATGCCCAGCCACGTTTTTACAACTGTCTTTTGGAATTTGGGGTTGGGTTTGTGGGAGCGCCGGACCGGCCTCAGGCTTTACAGGCCTGACCAGTGAAGACAAATCCTTCCTTAGCTGGAGTTTCCTTCCCATTTTTTCTTCGCCAGATGGATTCCTCTGTGGTGTAATGAGATCCCTTTAGAGTGTGCTTCAGGCAGAAGGAAGGTTTCTCTTGAAAACTACCTACAGCCGCGTTTGATGCTGGAAAGGGATCCACTGCACTGAACCGTAGTTGTTCCTCACCAAGAAGCTTCAGGCCACTGCCACCAGAGCTGTAGTGCAAAGAGTTTATCTCCAAAAGGGGACACCGATGAGGTACTCGCCTACTATTATTGGGGGTGGGGGTATTAGCGACTGATATGGATGGGTCGGGAGCTAACCCTGGAGCCAGTGAAGGGATGTTCTCCTCAGGTAATTTTAAGGCCCGAGTGAAATTTTTAATTATACTGAGGTCATTTGTTTCATTTTGGGAATTTCGCATTAAGCTTGTTATGCAAAATTGCTGAAATTACACAGTTGGTAAAATTATAGCCCTGAAGTGCAGGAACAATGCAAAAACACGAGCAGCTATTGTTCACAGCAGATGTGCTTTTTATGCTATTTATTTTTTGTGTGAAATGGCACATTTGCACATCACATAACCTGGTGTAATTTTATTTAGCTGTCCAAAGATTTTGCATACTTAAAGGAAAGCAAAATATACAAATCTTGCACACCCCCTAGTAATGTTGCCCAACCATGTGCATCAAGACATATCCCATACCTTTTCCTTACTAGGCCATGATGGTGGCAGCCATGTCCCAAATGGTCTATGGCCCTTGACCTAAGGGCATATCAGGCAGCTGGAGAGCTGCAGTCAAGCAGAGGTCACAAGTAAGGGTTAACTACTCCAAGAATATTTCTGCCTGGCAGCTTGGATGCAGTCAGTGTAACTTGGACCTGACCACTCAGATTTTAGTAGGAAAGAAACTTAACCGTGTGGGAAACTGTTCAGGAGCTTACAGGTCGGAAATGAGGAATTAAGAAAAAAACAGAAAATGTGTCTATAACATTGTTCATCTACCTCAGCAGAATGTCTGCCTACAAACTTAGGAAAAGGTCTCCCAAACCTCACATTCATCAGGAAGAATCTAGTGAACTCAAGAATGGACAAATAAGGGGCACCATGCTTAAAAAGCAAAGAGCAAAACAAGTGTTAAATCATTATCTACTAAAGGTATCAATCAGAAACATTTCTTTAGACCAGTGAGTTGGAAAATTCATATCAGGTTTTCCTCTTAGATTTCCCAATATTAGAGGCATTAGAAGGCGATAAGAATTTAGAAAATAAAGAGTCAACATCAACACTGGACAAGGCCGCACAGGAGAAAGAACAAAGCCACTCACTACGCCCTGCCAGAAAGGCATATGGGGGTTGTTCGCCATAAACAACAGAGCTAGCGTGTAATGGGCCATAAGCCCAACCAATCCGTTTAAGCCAAATACAAACTCAATTAAGCAATCACACCAGTCTCCATGACCTCTCTACCAACTCCAACTTAACCAGAGATACTGTGGCTAGTAAAGATTATAAGTCTAGTATGGAACATGGTTTAATGAATGTTAAACAAGCAACAAGAGACTAGGAGAGCATTTCATCGCCCACAGTGGCCGGTGAACGGATGGACAGGATAGCAGAGAAAGGTTCCACTTAAGTCCTGCAGACTCATATCCACTGCTTGAAGGCTCGTCCAAGAAGAAAACCAAGTTTAAAAGTGAGGTTGGTGTATAGTTATATTCTGATATTAGAAGCTAGGTGAAAACAGCTCACTAATTCCAATAACATGGAGGAGAGAAATTAGCTGCGGCCCCAAGAGAAAGTTATTAAAGATCCATCATGTATTATTCTTGCCAATAAAGGAGACCTACTGCAAGCTAGAAATGTATCAGCCAATACTAGTGTAATTACAATAGAGTCACAGGGGCGTCGTGAGCCCCTCCCCCCTCCAGCTCACCCCAAGCTTTAGCAGCTACAGCGGGGATGTGTTCTTCATGGGCCTCTTCTGTCTGTAACTTGGCAGATAAAGGCTCATCATTAAGGATGGAATACAGCATCAATAGAAGAGCAGCAGAAGCAAGGAAAAAATACAGCTGGGTAAACAAAACGGTGAAAAAAGAAGGAATATTGGAAGGAAGGGTGAAAAGAAGGAAGTATGGATGAATGAGTGGGTGGATGAATGAGTATGAGGATGAATAAGTGGGTGAAAGGATGAGTGAATGATAGGTGGATGGACCGGTAAAAGGATGGCAAATTACAGGGATAGGTGGATGGACGAGTGAGTGAATGGATAGGTGAAAGCACAGGTGAAAGGATGGCAGAGTAAATGGATGGATAGATGGATGGATAGGTGGATAAACAGATGAAAGGATGGTTGAGTAAAGGGATGGATGGATAGTGGATGGACAGATAAAAGGATAGTAGAGTAAAGGGATGGATGAGTGAATGTATAGGTGGCTGGACAAGCAAAAGAAAGCCAAATTAAAGGGATGGATGGAGAAGTGGATGAACAGGTGGAAGGATGACATAGTAAAGTGGTGCATGAGTAGGTGAAAAGATGAGTGAATAGATGGCAGAGTGGCTAGACAGATGGCAGAGTGGATGGATGGATGAAGGGCAGGATGGATGGCAGAGCGGATGGATGAATGAGAGTTGTCGAATGGATGGCAGAAAGAATGGATGGATGGCAGAGTAAATGCATAAATGGATGGATGGAAGGCAGAGTGGATAGGTGCTTGGCAGAGTGAATGAATTGATCGATGCTTGACAGAGTGGAAGGGCTGATGAATGAATGGCAGAGTAGATGGGTGGTAGAGTGGATGGATGGCAGTGTGAATGTATGGCAGAGTGGATGGATGGATGATTGACAGAGTGGCTGGATAGATGGAAGCATGGATGGATACAGTGAATGGATAGATGGCAGGGTGGATGGATAGATAACAGAGTTGATGGATAGCTGGTTGGAAAGATGAATGGATGGCAAAGTGGATGGGTGGATGGAGGGATGACAGAGTGAATGTATGGATGAGAGTTGATGGATGAGTGACAGAGTGGATGGGTGGCAGAGTGTATAGGTGGATGGATGGCAGAGTGAATGGGTGGATGGATGGTAGAGTGGATGGATGGATGGAATGAATTATGGCTGAGTGGATGGATGGAAGGATAGCCCAGTGTAGGGATGGATAGATGGAAGGAGGGATGGCAATGAGTCTACATGGATGATTTGCAGAGTGGATGGATGGGTGGATAGCTGAGTGGATGGATGAATGGCAAAGTTAATGGATGGCAGAGTGAATAGATCGATGGATGGCAGAGTGTATGGATAGATGACAGAGTGTATGGATGGCAGAGTGTATGGATGGATGGATGTGTGGATGGATTGCAGAGTGGAGGGATGGATGGACGGGCAGATGGGAGGATGGATGAATGGATGGAATGGGAAAGGATTGAAAGATGGATGAAAGAATGAATAGATGGCAGATTATGAAGGCGAAATAGTGGATATCAGCAGGTGGTTGGAATGGTGAAAGAATTAATGGATAGATGCAGTGATGGAAGACACAAGGAAGCTGTTCTTAGGCAGGTTTGGCTCACTTGCTTCTGTTGCTTGGTGGCATCAGCGCTTTAGTTCAAAGTGGGGACGGTTTTAGTTTTCTGGCTACTCCCTTGTTGAGTCACCTAGGCATAATCATGGATACTCACCTAGGCATAATCATAGAGACCCAATAACCTCAAATAATGTGATCCAAACAAACACCCAAGGAAAAAGTAAACTATAAATCTCACACAGCAACAGAAAAAAGTCTGGGAACGAAAACACTAGTCAACAGAGGTGGCAAGCCCAGCACCAAATCCAATAGGGAGACATCACAGTTTAAATCTTCCGCTAATGGAACATGTGGATTAACAACATATCTCCAGGGTTATTTGATATGTATCAAAGGTAAAAGACACATTCTGAGACCGTTGTACTGTTAAGCACCATCACTGAGTAGATCAGTAAGCTTGTTCAGGTGGAGGGCAGGTTAAATGAACTAGAGAAAGGCTTTCTAACTGAGAGTATCACCAGGAAAATATGCAATCTGGGGTCTCCACACTCACAAATGAAATAAAAACACTAAATGTTAAATATGAGGACCATATAATAGATTTTTAGGCATGCATGAAGACAGTCGATCTGGCACTAACACACTAGGTCTGGTAACAAGCCTTATTACAAATCACATACTGCAGGATCCCTCAGGGGACTGGACAAGGACCAGAGTGCACCAGAAACCAACTATTACACCCAACTACCTTACCCGCCCATTGAACATATGGAACATCTTACTAAATTACAGAATAAAGGGAGGATAAATGATTATTTGTGGTTTGCAGGAAGACACTGTGGGCAAAAGAGGACGAGTCTGAAAGCAGACAGATAGGTAACAGTAACTGTCAATCAGCTGGAACAAGCCATGCCAGTATCCCCACCGGTAGGTCCTCAAAAGATAAACCAGAAAGAGTATAGGAAATTAATACAATTAGAATAATTTCATTATTTCATTCAATTCCAATGGCCTTAACACCTTAACCACAGGAGAAAATGAAATATCTGTAGAATCGTGTATATTGAGCCAAAATCCATCAATTGTCTTGTTACAGGAAACCCACTGTATTATTCAATGAAATGTGAATGTTTCACAGTTGGACACACCACAGATTCTATTCATCCTCGTTTGCCACCCACAGGGGATTTTTTTAACATCAAGTCAGGCACCATAAAATCGGAAATAGTCCGGTCTGCCGTTAAGGCCACATTAAGAGCCAAAATCATATCTAAGGCCAGGATTTTACAACCCAGGGTTGCTAAGGCACAGAAACGTTTTTGTGCACCGAGTCAGTAAATCATAAAAGAGACTAGGTAGAGGTCAAGAACCAGTTAAAGGAGAAATATTATAGGTCAGCACAGTTGAATTCCACCGCAGTGTTAAGAGAAACAGGAGTATATTGGGAAATTATTAGAATGGTCAGCCAGAGCCAAAAGTAATAGGAATACAATTAAGGCAATAAAATCACACTATGGTATATAAGAATTCAGAAACAGAAGAAATATATAAAGGGGGAGATTTACCAAAAAATTCACGCAACGCAGCGCAGCCCGCCGCGAGGCTGCACTGCGTTGCGCGACAGGGAGGGAGCAGGAGAGCGCCAAATCATCAAAGATATGGCTATCTCCTCCCCTTTCCCTTGCGTCGGTGCTGATTACAGCTGCAGTGCGCCATGCACACACCTTAGCGTCGCAGCGCTAGGGTGTGTGCATGATTCCAGCATAGATTTTGTACAGGAAGGGTACCCTTCCTGCACAAAAAACTATGCTCGACACAAGGGAAGGCTTTTCTGACTTTGTATGCGTGCTGCACAGTGCAGCACGCATGCAAACTCGGAAAAGGAAGGAGAAATGAAAGCATTTCTCCTTCCTTGCGCCTAGTTGAAAAGGGCGCAGTTTTCTCACGCTAAACCCAATCTACTGTTTTTAGTAAATTGGGTTTAGCGTGAGAAACCTTGCGTGGTTGCATGGGAACGCCCATGCACCACCCTTGGTACGCCCCCATGGCGCAAAGTAACGCAAAGCAGCGCAATCCTAGAAAGGCTAGGAAAATTGTCTTAACCACTTTGGTTTTATCTAAGTTGGACTATTGTAACGCTTTGTATATCAACTTGCAGTCCAACCAGCTCAGAAGGCTACAATCAGTTCAGAATGCCGCTGCCAGATTGGTTCTGGATGTCCCTAAACACCAGTCCATCAGGGCCGGGATTCAAGATCTGCATTGGCTTCCAGTTGGCCAGCGTGTAAAATTCAAGGCACTTTGCATCGCACACAAGGCACTTTATGGTGACGGCCCACAATTTCTTCATCACGTTTTTAATTGGTACTCTCCCAGTAGGTCATTACGATCAGCTAACGCCTTTTTAATGCTTACCCCCAGAGTTAAAACTATGAACTGGGGTGGTAGGAGCTTCAGACATAGTACCATTAGAATATGGAACGCGCTTCCGCTTTCTCTTAGGAAGATTACATCCCTGCTTGAATTCAGGAAACATCTCAAGATCTGGCTTTTTAAAAACTAGTCTCCTGCTTCAGTATGTGGTCCGCAACGCGCCTAGACACCTATGGGTAGTAGTGCGCTATACAAATTGTTATAACATAACATAACATAACAAGCAATGCGCTGCTTCGCCATACTTTTTTGTTATTTCCAGCACTAAACAAGTTTAGCGCTGGAATGTAAGTTACAAAAAGAAGATTTTGGGGAAGATTTACTAAAAAGTCACGCAGCGCAGCGCAGCCCCCCGGGAGGCTGCCCTGCGTTGCGCGACAGGGAGGGAGCAGGAGAGCGCCATATCTTCAAAGATATGGCAATCTCCTCCCCTTTCCCTTGCGCTGGCGCTGATTACAGCTGCTGTGCGCCATGCACACACCTTAGCGCCGCAGCACTAGGGTATGTGCATGAGTCTAGCATAGGTTTTGTACAGGAAGGGTACTCTTCCTGTACAAAATACTATGCTAGACACAAGGGAAAGCTTTTCCCACTTTGTATGCGTGCTGCACAGTGCAGCACGCATGCAAAGTCAGAAAAGGAAGGAGAAATGAAAGCATTTCTCCTTCCGTGCGCCTAGTTGAAAAGGGCGCAGTTTTCTCACGCTAAACCCAATCTACTGTTTTTAGTAAATTGGGTTTAGCGTGAGAAACCTTGGGTGGTTGCATGGGAACGTCCATGCACCACCCTTGGTACGCCCCCATGGTGCAAACGCGAAGCAGCGCAATGCGCTGCTTCGCATTACTTTTACGTTATTTCTAGCGCTAAACAAGTTTAGCACTGGAAAGTAAATTACAAAAAAAAGATTTTGCGTCGTTTTGCGTCACTTTTGGGACATAAACATGGCGCAAAAGCTTAGTAAATCTCCCCCCTTGTGCCGTTTTGCATCACTTTTGTGTTGCAAATACGGTGCAAAAGCTTAATAAATCTCCCCCCAAGTATTTTATGGCATAGTACTCGAATATACACACACAACAGTGTTAGTTTTTTAATAACTTGTTTTTATTTGCATTTTCCACAAAAACACCAAAAAAGCAATACAAATGAACACTGCAGCAATAACAGATACAAAGGCATATTCAGAAAAACAATGCTGATGAGATGTCTCATGCAGGCCTCACCGGGTGGGGTCCATCACCCTCAGATCAACAACAAGTATTACACTGTACAAATCTCAGTAGTTCCAGCCCGGACTTCTAGGCCCACTTCACACCAAGACTACCAGTCCTCACCCCACAAGAGCAAGCACCTCACTCATTGTTCACATTAACCCCCCAACTTAGGAGGTATGGGGAGGGGAGACTGTGGGGAAACCGTATTCATGTCAGCCACATCACCCAAGTGCTTCACCATCTCTCCCCAAAGTTCCAAGTCCCGTTCTGCATTCTCATCCATTTGGACTCGCCTCATCCGACATTCCTCTGTGAGAGACCACTCACTCAGATCCAATAACCAACTGTGCCATGGATAAGGTGTGGGGGCTATCCAATGTATTGCAATGTGTCTCTTGGCCGATACCAGTCCCAGCAGCACAAATCGATATCCCATTTTCCTCTCCGTTTTTGCGAGCGACAAAAGCCAGAGTAGGCAATGATGCACCGTCCTGTCTAGCTTGTTGCCCATGATCTCCCTTAGTGTCCGCATCACTCCGACCCAGTAAGCCTCCAACTGTGGACAACTCATATGGAGAAAATGGGCCGGGGATGTATTACATCTAGGGCATGCATCTGCACGACCACGAAACATTTTATGCAACCGCTGTGGTGTGAGGTATGCCCTGTGCAGGTAATCAAACTGGGTGAGTTTGAAACATGCATTACTAGCGATGTCCTTCACTTGGGCACCGGCACGCTTCCAGTCGGCGTCTGTAAAAGATTCTTCCAAATCCGCTGGCCAGCTAGTACAGGCAGGCCCCATATCTATGCATCTATCAGCCTTCAGTGCAACATATATGCGGGAAATGAGACCCCTATTTGCTCCTGGATCCAGTATGACACCAAGTGTGTGAGACCGCTCCGGCTCCTCTGGAAAGGTCGACCATGTCCCGCGGGCCATACAGGAGAGCTTGCTATATTGTAGAAACTGTACCTGTGCTACACAGAACTGGGTGGTTGCTTCCACCAATGTAATGAAAGCATCATTCAAATAGTCCCCTGCCTCACGACAACTGCCCTCCAGCCACTGAGTCACATCCATCAAGGACTGTATTTGTTGGAAGGGCTTCAACCACCAAAGAGGAAGAAGCCGAGCATATGGTGCCCTGTGCAAACCCAGCCTCACATCCTTCTCCCTGGACACAGCCACCTGCCTCACAATGTGGGGGCAGTCCGCCGGCACTCCAATGCCGCACATCAATAGCATGGGGAGATCGCTGTCATCCACCAAGCCAGCCAACAGGCATTTTTCCCTATTGGTGCCATCAGCACACCACAAGGCCACACACTGCAGGAGTCCTGCCAGATGGTAGAGCTGTATATCCTGCCCTCGTCAGGGTCCAATTTCAAGATGTCCAATTTGAGCCGGCTCCTCTTGTCAGCCCACACCAAGGACACCAGCAGACTATTGAGTTCCGTAAACATAGCCCTCAGCAACTTGCAAAAAGAATTCTGCATCGCAAACAGACAGTGGGGTAAAAGCGCCATCTTGCTCAGGGCCACCCTGCCCATCACCTAGACCGGGAGTGTATTCCAGAACCAAATATAGGTTCATAGACCATTGATCACCCTCCCCATATTCAGGTCATATTGGGGATACGAGCCGTTGGCAATCTGCATGCCCAAATATCGAATTTCTCAGTTTCCCAAGGCAGACCTACCGTGGGAAGCTCCTCCCTTAAATGCCCCACCAGGCACGCCAATGGAAACAGCACTGTCTTAAGTCTATTGGCACATAAGCTGGATGACCTACCAAAGTCCTCCAACACTCCAGCAATACTGGAATTGAATCCCCCGGCATGCACAGGTAGAGGAGACTGTCGTCAGCATACATCGGCACAGTATGCACCACATTCCCGACTCGTATAGCCCATTCCGCCAGGTCCTGCCAAAGGCACACAGCCATGGGCTCCATTGCGAGGGCAAAGAGGAGTGGGGACGGGGGCATCCTTGCCTTGTACCCATCTCTACAAAAAAGAAGGGATGGGCAGTAAACTCTGCTTCTGAGGGCGGAGTTTGCAGAGTTTTGCCACTCTGTGCTCCACTCGGAACGCAGAGTTCGACAAAAACTCTGCCAAACCGCTGGTGGAGTGGAGTTTACCGGCGCGCTCACCCCTAGTCTCAGCAATCCCGCTGTGGGGGGCTTGTGTCAACAATAGGGGTTCTTGACCCCCAACAACACTCAGCAGCCAAGGGAACTTCATCCCCCAACCAGTAGTGCGCCTGGAGGCCCCTTTGCAGAGTAGTTGAGAAAGGGTACGGGCCTCTGACAACGACTTAGCAATCCTTCTGTGGGGGACTAACTTTTGGCAACAATAGGGGTTCTTGGTCCTCAACAAACCTCAGCAGTGAAGTGGACTTCATCCCCGAACTAGTGGCGCACCAGGAGGCCCCTTTGCAGAGTGGGTGATAAAGGTGGCAGGACTCCGATGACATTTCATAAATCCCGCTTTGGGGGACTTACTTGTGGCAACAATAGGGGTTTTTGGCTCCCAACGACCCTCAGCAGCCAAGGGGACTTCATCCCCCAACTAGTAGTGCGCCAGGAGGCCCCTTTGCAGAGTGGTTGAGAAAGGCTCAAGGGGACTTTATTAGGGGTGGCGGAGCAATCCTCCACCCACTCACGGAACTCTGCGGAATGTGGCAGAGTTTTTCGGCAACTCCACAAAATTCCAAAAAGTAAAACTCTGCGAATTCTGCCCAGGCCTAATAAAAAGGCCTTGGACACTACCCTGTCAGTCCACCCTTGCGCTGTGGGTTCAGCATATAGAAGGTGCACCCAAGATAAGAATTCTGGCCCCACTCCATACGCCGCAACACCTCCCACAGGTACTTCCAACCCAGGGTGTCAAAGGGCTTCTCGATCTCCAGTGTCAACAGCACCGCTTCCAAGTCCATCACCGAGTCGAGTGCATCACGTGGGACTGTCGTCTAAGATTCATATGGGTACCCCTTCTCAGCATGAACCCACACTGATCGTTCTCCACCAGGCTCAACAATACCAACAGCAGCCTCATGGCCAGTATCTTGGAAAGAATCCTTGTGTCCACGTTCAGCATGGAGAGTGGCCGATAAGATCCCAGATCACTCAGGTCTTTATCTGACTGACAGTGTTTGAATAAGCAAGGTATACATAAATATCTATTACAGATAACTCTCCCTAGCTTGTCAGACACTGAAACTGAAAATATTTAGCACAATATACAACTGAGGAGAATGAGGAAATTACTGCTAATCTCCCAAATGGTAAAGCATGTGATGAGGAGTGAAACCGTTTTAATTTTATAAGAACTGTAATAGAATCATTTTACCACTAATTAATCAACTAGTAAATAGGTTACTAGGGGGACAAGTAACCTCTTATAGAACCATCACACTATTAAATGTAGATTATAAAATATTTGGCAAACTAATACATAACAGAATTGCTAATCAACAGGCGCATTCATAAATCCACATTAAAAAGGCTTTGTTTTTGGAAGACAACAGCATGCTAGTACTAACTTCCTCGTAGAAGCAATAATTACTTTGTCAAGTAACAAAGACATCAGTTCAACAGTAATACTGATAAATTCATAGAACTCCTTACACCTCTTGAACTGAGAAACCCTATTTGCAATTCTAGATGCATTTGAATGTCCACCTGATTCGAGAGGTTAATCATCGACCTATATATTAACCCTACGGCTCAAGATCCTAATTATTTCTACCAAAGTTGAAACCTTTAAAATAATTAGAGGGATGAAACAGTTATGACCCATGTCTCCCATACTGTTTGTCTTCTTCATTAAACCACTGGTGAAAATAATCTAGGTTAGTGATAAAATTCATCCTTCCCACAACTAACTTTCTAAAAATTAAACTCTATGGGGCATAGTAGCAAGAACGGCGTTAAAATTATCGCCGCTTTAGCGGCAGGAAACTGCCGCTAAAGCGGCGATAATGGGCTTGATAATATGCCCTTGAGAGCTACAATAGAAGCCCATGTTCTGCTGTGATCCTGGGCTTCTATTAGAATTCTCAAGGGCATATTATCAAGCCCCATTATCGCCGCTTTAGCGGCAGTTTCCTGCCGCTAAAGCGGCGATAATTTTAACGCCGTTCTTGCTAATATGCCCCCATGACAGTAACGTAGCATTATATCTAAAAATTGACAAGGGAAATATGGGGCATATTAGCAAGAACAGCGTTAAAATTATCGCCGCTTTAGCGGCAGGAAACTGCTTGGGCTTGATAATAATTTTAACGCCGTTCTTGCTAATATGCCCCTATGTCTTCTACATTACTTTTATTAGAGGAATTTTCAAATATTGAGAATATAAAATTAACCAATCCAAAATTAGAAAGGCAATTGTGGAGTAAATGTTTTGCCAGATGAACTCACCAGAAGATAAATGAGTCAACCAAGTAGATACCTAGGCATATCTGGCAATGAGAATTTTGCCGATCGTTACTACCTTAAGTATACTCCACTTTTAGCAAAAGATTGGAATTTGTTTTCAATTAGAATTCACTTCCGTTATCAATTATGGGGCAGGCGGAATTGATAGGAAATTCTTTCTAATTCTGCTTTTTATATTTCAGTCCTCTAGCCTTCCTATTATCCTTTAAACAAAATCTTTCCAATGTAATGTCTGGGTTTAGCAAATTTAGAAGGGTCAATGAGAGCCTAGATATCATTAGCACCCCAAAATAAATCGGAGGCCTGGCTCTGCCAAAAATCAGGCAATATTATTTTGCGGTTTTTGTAGCTTATAGCAGCTTGGTAATACAAGGTGATTGCTTGGACAATTTTACAGCTGCAAAAATGCTAAAAGAGAGCATGTCAGATATCCCTTCTGTATTTTAAAAACCTCCACAATCTCCCAAGAGTTACGTATAAGCCCGTGTCAATGTTCTTTAAATGAAAAGAGCAGTTTTTTAAACATTTTAAGATGCCAGGTATTACTTCCCAGATCAGCCCGATCGAGGTTGGAAGTCTTCTCAGTGTTAGATAATTAGCTGATTGGAAAGCTATTTGACGCAGAATCGATTCAGCCTATCTTTTTTTTAAAGGGTGAATAGAATCGGGATTGATATAAAATGTTGCCCAAAAATTCTTGTTATGAAATTAAAGACAACATCTGAAGAAAATAGGCAAAAGAGAATTCGCAGATATGGGACCAAACAAACATGTTCGATTTTTCGACTCTTAGAGGGTCGAACCTTCACCTAAGGTATTTCTACAGCAAATGTATGTTATATCTGGCACCTGCCTTCCTTTATAAAATCGGAGTCAGTCTGGTAAGACGGGCTTGGTGTCTACAAAGGGAATGGGGTGGTTTAGTGTCTCATTAAGGGGAGTATTGGGACAAATGTTTCAACTATAGCAACAGCGACACGTAAACGTCAATCAAGGCCCTTCAACCACTTTATTGTGGCAAGAACAAAAAGTGAAAATCCTCAAGGCCTCCTGCTTTCGTTGACTGGTTAAAACATTATGAGAATCAAGCAAAAACAGAGCATATGTGCCGAACGGACTGGGGAATGAGAAATTATAGATGCAGATGGTATTCTTTTTTGCTACAATTATAAGAGTATATCCATTATAGTTCTCTAGAGGACACCGTGCCCTGTACTTTGCATTGTTTTAGATCCTTAGCCAAACAATATTCTTTCCACTATTACGAATAGCATGTATGAAACAACATCATACAAATAACATTATTAAAAGATAGTCTGCCCTCGACAACGACATCCCACCCTCGCAAGAACTGTGCGACTCACTGGCCACCTTCTTCCACCGCAAGATCACGGACATCCAAGACAGCTTCAACACCGCGACCGCCCCGGCAACCACCGAAACACCCACGACCACCACTTGCACCAACCGCCTGACCTCCTGGACCAACATAGACAACAACGACACCATCAAGATCCTGAACTCCGTACACTCCGGATACCCGACAGATCCATGCCCACACCACATCTTCAACAGGGCCAGCACCGTCATCGCACCCCACCTCCGGAAGGCCATCAACAGCTCCCTCGAGACAGCGACCTTCCCAGAGGACTGGAAGCACGCCGAGATCAACGCCCTACTGAGAAACCCACGGCTGACCCCAAGGACCTCAAAAACTTCCGACCCATCTCCCTGTTCCCGTTCCCGGCGAAGGTCATCGAGAAGGCCGTCAACATACAACTAACCAGGTTCCTCGAGGAAAACAGCATTCTGGACTCATCCCAGTCCGGATTTCGTCGCAACCACAGCACCGAGACAGCCCTCCTAGCCGCCACCGACGACATCAGAACCATGCTAGACAACGGTGAAACCGCGGCCCTCATCCTCCTGGACCTGTCGGCCGCCTTCGACACGGTCTGCCACCACACCCTACGCGCACGTCTCCACGACGCAGGGATTCAAGAGAAGGCCCTGGACTGGACCACCTCCTTCCTCTCTGGTAGAACACAAAGGGGTCGATTCCGATTCGGGCCGGAAAAAGCACCGACCGACTCGGATCCGGAAAAAATACCGACCGACACGTACCAGTGGCGCCCGACACGCCAAGTACGATGCAAGCCGCGATAAATCCGACCGACACGTCAGGAAACCAAGCCGACCGACCGAGCCGCTCGGAAAATAGCAATCCGGCCGGAAAAACACGCGAATCCAACCGACCGACACGCACCCGGAACAAATCCGACCGAATCGTACCCGCCAACTCCAACCCGCAAAGTACGATGCAAGGCGCGAAAAACACGACCGAGTCGGACGGAGGACAAGCCGTACGACCGACACGCATACAAAACCGAGCCGAAGCAACACAATACACCGCGACCGACGCGTACGCAGCATACAAAACTGCACAAACACAGCGTGAACGAAACGGAAAACACCGTACGAGACCAATGCAGGGTCCGACTCGGTCACAAGAACGTTTCCAACATACACAAACAGCACAAAGGAAAAATCAACCAAAAAAGGCCAAACAAGCAATTACCAAGCCAATAAATACTGGGGGTGGGGACAGAGAACAAAGACACACCCACAACTCCACCTATATAAAGGACACAAATCACTACCATGAGCCTTTGCAAATGCCATTCCACTGCCAGCACCCAAGAGAAAGCAACCACACACCCACAGCTCATCCCTCACACAAGCCACACACCAGCAGCACACCAACAAATACCTACCTCACATACACCCAGCAAAACACACACTCACACACCCTCACCTGCACACCAACACACACATCACTCACCATCACCACCCATCACCATGCCCCCAAGAAGAATCCCAAGTTCCTAGATTGTGAATTGGAAGTCCTGGTAGACGAGATCCTCAGGGTGGAGCCACAGCTGTTTGGCACTCTGGTCCAACAGACCCCCATGTCGCAGAAAACCAAGATGTGGGAGAGGATCATCAACAGGGTGAACGCCCAATCATCATGTCGGCGCACAAAGACGGACATCCAGAACAGGTGGTATGACGTGCGCAGGAGGGTACGGGACCTGCTGAAGATAGACTACATCAACAGCCAACAGACCGGCAGTGGCCCTCCTGCCAAGCCAATATACCTCAGGCCCTGGGAGGAGAAGGTGCGGGCCATCCTTCCGCCAGTGAGCGTATATGGACTAGAGAACATCCCAGAGCCTGGTGAGTACACAACAAATGTACACAATAAACTGCCACAAAACACACACATCACTGTCAAGGGGAGAGTCAAACCATGCACACATAGCAATTACACAGCAACTAGAACAGAATCATCCCAAAATGTGTATGTCAGTCAGATAAACACAACACATGCCATCAAAAAAGTCACATCCAACTGTGCCAACACATGTACAAACACAACCACAACTACAGCTAGGCAGTGGCACAAATAGAACTAACACACACATCCACACATGTAGCCACCACAACAACACCAACACACAGTGAAGACCACTCAAAGGAAGGAATTCTGTGTATGCTGGCCAAGTCAGTGTAGCCAATAGCATCATGGGAGTCGCAGTCACACATATTGCCCCCCCACAACTGTCCCATCAACACCACCCTGAACCATGCTCACATCACAGGGAGTGGAGAAGGACTCACAAGATGGCTGACACTGGCTACTGCTGTGGGGAGCACAAGGCCCTGCTGCCAACTGTGCACCAACAAACAGCAGGACACCACTGACTGACATCCTGAGAGACAACTTACACTCCCTGCAATGCAAGCACGTTCCATGGTGGGATATCTGGCTGGCTGGGTGGGAAGGGGGACTTGCAGCACTGACCATAGTCACCAGCACCTCCCCTCACACCCCCCCAACACAAACTCCACAGTACCCACCTGGTAGAATGCAATGCCCTCCATCCCAACACAAGATCCCACAAAGCACCACCACCCTGGCTTATGTTGTGTGAAGCACAGGGACACTCTTGGGACTCTTAGCCAAACAACTGCCAGGACAACACTCCCAGCCATCCTGTCAGCACAGCCAGCCCACCCCACAGGGAAGCAGAGTCAAAAGGAAGGAAGCATGGGCATGCTGGGAAGGGGGTGGAGGCAATAGCATGATGGGAGTCGTAGTCACAGACATTGCTCAGCCTCACAACTGGCCCATCAACACCACTCCTGAACCATGCTCACATCACAGGGAGTGGAGAAGGACTCACAAGATGGCTGACACTGGCTACTGCTGTGGGGAGCACAAGGCCCTGCTGCCAACTGTGCACCAACAAACAGCAGGACACCACTGACTGACATCCTGAGAGACAACTTACACTCCCTGCAATGCAAGCACGCTCCATGGTGGGATATCTGGCTGGCTGGGTGGGAAGGGGGACTTGCAGCACTGACCATAGTCACCAGCACCTCCCCTCACACCCCCCCAACACAAACTCCACAGTACCCACCTGGTAGAATGCAATGCCCTCCATCCTAACACAAGATCCCACAAAGCACCACCACCCTGGGTTATGTTGTGTGAAGCACAGGGACACTCTTGGGACTCTTAGCCAAACAACTGCCAGGACAACACTCCCAGCCATCCTGTCAGCACAGCCAGCCCACCCCACAGGGAAGCAGAGTCAAAAGGAAGGAAGCATGGGCATGCTGGGAAGGGGGTGGAGGCAATAGCATGATGGGAGTCGTAGTCACAGACATTGCTCAGCCTCACAACTGGCCCATCAACACCACTCCTGAACCATGCTCACATCACAGGGAGTGGAGAAGGACTCACAAGATGGCTGACACTGGCTACTGCTGTGGGGAGCACAAGGCCCTGCTGCCAACTGTGCACCAACAAACAGCAGGACACCACTGACTGACATCCTGAGAGACAACTTACACTCCCTGCAATGCAAGCATCGTTCCATGGTGGGATATCTGGCTGGCTGGGTGGGAAGGGGGACTTGCAGCACTGACCATAGTCACCAGCACCTCCTCACACCCCCCCAACACAAACTCCACAGTACCCACCTGGTAGAATGCAATGCCCTCCATCCTAACACAAGATCCCACAAAGCACCACCACCCTGGGTTATGTTGTGTGAAGCACAGGGACACTCTTGGGACTCTTAGCCAAACAACTGCCAGGACAACACTCCCAGCCATCCTGTCAGCACAGCCAGCCCACCCCACAGGGAAGCAGAGTCAAAAGGAAGGAAGCATGGGCATGCTGGGAAGGGGGTGGAGGCAATAGCATGATGGGAGTCGTAGTCACAGACATTGCTCAGCCTCACAACTGGCCCATCAACACCACTCCTGAACCATGCTCACATCACAGGGAGTGGAGAAGGACTCACAAGATGGCTGACACTGGCTACTGCTGTGGGAGCACAAGGCCCTGCTGCCAACTGTGCACCAACAAACAGCAGGACACCACTGACTGACATCCTGAGAGACAACTTACACTCCCTGCAATGCAAGCACGTTCCATGGTGGGATATCTGGCTGGCTGGGTGGGAAGGGGGACTTGCAGCACTGACCATAGTCACCAGCACCTCCCTCACACCCCCCAACACAAACTCCACAGTACCCACCTGGTAGAATGCAATGCCCTCCATCCTAACACAAGATCCCACAAAGCACCACCACCTCTGGGTTATGTTGTGTGAAGCACAGGGACACTCTTGGGACTCTTAGCCAAACAACTGCCAGGACAACACTCCCAGCCATCCTGTCAGCACAGCCAGCCCACCCCACAGGGAAGCAGAGTCAAAAGGAAGGAAGCATGGGCATGCTGGGAAGGGGGTGGAGGCAATAGCATGATGGGAGTCGTAGTCACAGACATTGCTCAGCCTCACAACTGGCCCATCAACACCACTCCTGAACCATGCTCACATCACAGGGAGTGGAGAAGGACTCACAAGATGGCTGACACTGGCTACTGCTGTGGGGAGCACAAGGCCCTGCTGCCAACTGTGCACCAACAAACAGCAGGACACCACTGACTGACATCCTGAGAGACAACTTACACTCCCTGCAATGCAAGCACGTTCCATGGTGGGATAACTGACTGGGTGGGTGGGTGGGTGGGAAGGAGGTCTGGCTGTCAACCAAACACAATCAATGCAGACCATGTTCACACCCCAGAGAATACATAGAAATGCCCAAATAATGCAGGACAATGTGCCACACCAATATCAACCCCTGACTGTGACGACTTAGGACAATACAATGTACAGGCCCGCACCCCGAGGCACAGTCACAACTGTCAGGTGTGTCAACCACTGATGCCTGCAGAAACATGACATACATTGTTTGTGTCTCCCAAAAACAGGTGATGATAGGGACACAGCAGCAGACGCTGAGGAGTCCCAGTCCCAGGCTCAAGAGGATGCCGAGCTCACTGGCGTCGCACAGCCTCTGTCCTCCTCGGACGATGAAGAACAACCTGGCACATCCGGTGCAAGTCAACATGCTGCACCAGCAGGACCACCAGCTGCAGCACCAGCAGGTCCACCAGCTGCACCCCTGCACCCACCCTTCCAACGACTGTCACCACGAATACCATCCCTGCCGACATGGACAGAATAAGGAACAACACCAGCGCAGTGACCCTGGACCAACCTGGGGCCATGGACACCACCACCACCACCAACCCCCAAGGTGGACCAGGGTTATCTGTGCGTGCAACTGCACACACTGCACATGTCAGCAGGGGTGGTGGGAGGGGTGGGAGACAGAGGTCGCTGCTTGCAGACGCTGCTGGTGTGCATGAAGACCCACAACTGGTACGCATAGCTGATGCGCACCAGTCCAGCACCGGAGAGCTCAGCCAGGTAGTGGGGCTCTCAGAGACATCAAACAGCAGCAGGCTGCCCATCATGCCCGCTTGACTCCCACATGTCCCACGTGAGTCACACATGTCACGTGTGGACTCCCACATGTCACGTGTGGACTCCCACATGACCCGCGTGGAGTCCAAGTGGGATGTACTACATGAGATGACGGCGGTGCACAGGGACATTTTACAATGCCTCCGCCAGATGAACAGCAACCAGTCCACACCTCCCTGTGTGCCAACAACATCTGGTACCGAACAAACTGCAACTGCCACAGGGAGGGAGGAGGACTCTGGCGGAGAGTCCCCTGCACCGCAGCAGCCTGCACTTTGAGGGCCCCCCCCAAGAAGAGGGGTCGTCCGAGGAGGGGAAAGTGAGAGGCTGATGGCCAAGCGCAACTCCCAGGAAGCCTGAACCTGTTCTGGATTTTCGCCTTGTGCACAGACTGTTCACCCTGTTGATGGCAACACTACTCCCACACATTGCATGGGGAGTACAAGTTGGAACAATGTGTCAGACAACTGTGGCCCCGATACTGGGGATCCTGTCTACCTGGACTTTCTATTCATCTAGGAACTTGGGATTGCAAGATTCAGTGTACAGCACAATCCATCCTATGCACTATTATCACAAATGTATCACAATAAACACACTAATACACCATACTTGCCTCTGTCGTGATTCCAACGTGGTGCTGTCATGGGGATGATGAACTGCAAAATTACACAGTGTATGCGAACTGCAACAGCAAGGACAACACAGGCATGTGAGTACAGGCAACGTGACACATATGAGGGAGACACACCACCAGGGCTACACAACACATACACACTCTAGGCCATCTGACTCATTGCCTACACTGATGTTGCTAGGGAAGACGGTGCAATGCACAGACACCACACCCATTCCCAGTTGTAGTCAAGTAGCCCACAGGTGCAGTAAGCAAATGGCAGTCAAATGTGTGACCACAGACAACGCACATCACTAAGTGAAGCACAGGTTTATTACACAGTAGCAACATGCCGTAACCACTACAGATGCAAGGTAACCCCACCTGGTAGCGGGCACACAGTCAACAACTGTAGACAGAAGGAAGTCCATGGGTG
>CAWUFW010022687.1:0-90196 GCA_963921515.1 Calotriton arnoldi | reverse complement strand
GTTAAGGTCTCATTATGCAGGATTCATCATACCTGTAAGCATCACGGTTTGTATCAGCTTGATACCCCTGCACCTTCACATCCCCCACACTGCGCAGGAACAGCTGGAGACCAAGCAAGGGAACTACGCCATAGCTGGCTTCCCACACGTGTTGGGGGCAATTGACTGCACACATGTACTACTTGTGCCCCCTGCCGACACTGCACACAATCACCCCAACAGAAACCACACGCATTCCATCAATGTGCAGACAAAAGTGGACCACCGGGGCATGTTCACCAATGTCGTCGCAAACTTCCCAGGCAGTGTGCATGATTCCTACATCTTCCGCAAGTCCATCACCAACCAGCGCTTTTGAGGATGGCACCTACGGAAATGCACTGCTCGTCGGTAACTACCAACTGAACACACCACACACGTCAACTCCACAGTCATACAACTCACAACTGTGGGAATGCACACCTTACAAAAACACACACAACATGCCCAACTACCAGACACGACAACACAAGTAACTGTGGTAACCGTGGCCAGCCATGTAGACAAACCATCTACGGGATGGCACCTCTGCCACACAATTGCAGAATGTGGGGAGAGGTGGGAACCAAGTATGTGCGAAGGAGGCAAGTGACCCATCAATGAGAATGTACACAATGCCAAGTGTGGCGGAGATGTGCTGGACAGACTTCAGTATGCAGAGCACAGACATGTCCATGTGGACATATACTGCTGGTGTTTGTAGTGTTGTGGACAGTGGACGCAAACAGGTCACCTCAGGCAGTGTGGAAGACCTTGGACATGAAGCTTTGTCGTCCCCCCCTGTGAGCGTGAGCGGAGTGGCCTTGGCCGTCGTATGTCGTGAATAAATTGCCCGGGGCTCTGGGCGTGGTTCAGATCCGGGATGGCCATCCAAAGTTACTACTGCGTGTGACTCTGTGTCCGCCATATCCTGTCCATAGGCCTAAACACACGTGGCCGACCACCTTCAACGGCCACATTTACACTGGAGACGAGGTGGCTACGTCCCAAGCCAACCCGCGCACATCTCGTCATCGCATGCAGGGTCGTGTCTGCCAGGGCGGTGCCCCTCACCTAGCCACGAGGACGCCGCCGTGACCGGTGGTGCCTGCGCGATCCTGTGCGTCTGCTGCACCCCAGCCCTGCTCCCCAGACCCGACAACCGCCCAGAGATGACTGGCCGCCCCTGCGCACCCAGGCCTCAATGCTCATCTGCCGCCACCGGCGTGTCTCCAAGAGTGCCCACCACATGCCGGTACGACCTCCTCAGCCGAACGCTGGATTCCGCGCCACAGGCCCCCAGCGCACCCTGAGGCACCGCACCGCGGAGTCATGTGTGTGCTGACTGCTGCCTTCAGCGTACACTGCGGTCCAGCAGGGCTCTCAATTCTAATCGAATCTTGATTGGCAGGACGGAGTATCGAGGCCTACGCATCATCGCAGGCTGCACAGCCGCTCAGCTCTGGTGCCACTAACTCAGTGCACCGCAAGTCATCGCCGCGTGGCGGGAGGCCCGCGCTTCCCGCTGCCTCAGGCCTACACTGCAGTCCAGCAGGGCACACACAAATCCAATCCAGTCCGTACCCCCAGGATGGCGCATCATCGCAGGCTGCACACCCGCTCAGCTCTTCAGGTGCCCCAACCTCAGTGCACCGTAAGTCATCGTCGCGTGGCGGTAGGCCTGTGCCGGCCGCAGTGCATCGGGTGCCACCAACTCTGTGCACCGCAAGTCATCGTCCCGTGGCGGTAGGCCCGTGCCGGCCGCAGTGCATAGGGTGCCACCAACTCTGCACCGCAAGTCATGGACCCTTTATGATTGAGTCCCGTGGTGCGGACGCCATCATATCACCTCTGGCAGTGGGGAATGTGATGTGGTAGGCCCCTTTTATTAGCAGGCTCACATGTCCTGTGACGCCTGTGCTGGGTGGGTGTGGTGTGGGTGTAAACCAGCCCTCAGGGAGTAGCTGTGGCATGCTGACAACTAGACCAGTGATCAGCAGATCACTACAGGGAAGACCTGGGACATGTAGCTTTGTCGTCGTCCCCCTGTAAGCTTAAGCGGAGTGGGCTGTGCTGGTGTACGCCAGTCCAGCGTAGGGGTGTGAACAATGAGCCCGGGGCTCTGGGCGTGGTTCAGTTCTGGGCTGGACAAGGAAGTAACAAATGCGTGTGTCTCTGTTGTAGTGTCTGCGCCACCCGGGCCGCGATCGGCAATGTTGCACCCTGTGACTCAAGTCCCACAACATGAGCAATATGGGCGTAAGGGGGAATCACCGACCCTATATTCATCCGTACTTCCATACTTGAATGATCATAGACATGGCACATCTGTGTGAATTTGAATGTTTTATTCACATTCAGTGTAGTGTTGAAGCTGGAGCAGTACAGGGCCATGCAAACCCCACTTTACATTGTTGCCCCGTGGAGGGCCAGCCAGAGTCCTTTAGGGAATGACAAGTTCATCGGAAGAGGAAGAGTTCAGTCCGCAGTCTGATTGCTGTGTCATTGGTAACCAAACAGAATATGGCAGTCCATGTCGTGGTCCAAGGTGAGTGTCGCAGAATGTATGGGTGGACAGTGGAAGGTGATGATGCAGAGGGCAGAACCAAGCAGAAACAGGCCATATGGCGGAGATGAATGCTACCGCTTCCTTCTTTCCACTAAGGCAGAATCATCCGCATCTTTGTCCTCTGATGTCTCATGTGCCTCACATGTGGGTGATGGGGTTTTGTCTGCAGCACTGTGTGGCACTGACACATCAGGGGCCGGAGGTGGAATGTCTGCCGCACTGTGTGGCACTGACACATCAGGGGGCGGAGATGTGGATGGAGTAGTAGCAGCAGCATTCATCCGCGCCAGGCCTTGTGGCAGCAATGCCATGATGAGGGTCTGCAGGGCATGGAAGATCCCAGCTACATCTCGCTGGTGTGCAGCCGTGGCAGCCATTCTTTCCGCCTGCATCCGCTCCATGTTCTCCATGTTCCTCCGCATGTGTCCCAACTGCCGGATGACATCGCTAGAGCCACTCGGACTAGACAGTTGTTCTTGTCTCAGAGTCAGGACTCCAGCGATGTCAGCCATGGATCATTGGAGAGCATGGAGCGGACTGTGGGTGTCCGTTAGGGACTGTAAGTGGTCCCTGATGGGACTTAGACACCCACGTATGGCATCTAGTTTGGCTGCCATGCGCTCGAACCCCACACGCACCTGATCAGCCCTCTTCTCCTGGCACCCTAACACACGGCGTTGGAAGGGCATGTGTTGTTCGTGGGGGTCCTGGGAGTCAGCCGTGGTGGTGGGTGCTTCCTGCTGTGTGGTCTGTGCAGGGGGTGGGGTCTCCTCGATGCAGCTGGGCTGCCCTGCTCCTGGAGGTGAGGTGCCGAAGCTGTCCATGAGCTCTTGGAGGGCATCGGTGTCGAAGGTGTAGAGGTCCTCTTCGTCATCAGTGAAGAGATGTTCGGTCTGCTCTGCAGGAGGTGTTGATTCTCCCTCTGCAATGCGAAGGGGAGATGCAGTTTAACACTGTGTTCACATGTATGTTGACGCATTGTACAAGTTTACATACAGACTGCATGACAATGTACATTGTGACTGATTGGGAGGAGCTGCCTATTTGATGCGGGACAGTCGACATTTCGACGACATCACGGATGTGTTTGTACTTGAACATTGCCATCTCACATCTCCCTGCTATGCCAAATGTGATTGGCCAGTTTCTACACACAAGCGGCAGCAGTTGTGTCCTCTGTTCTGTTGTGAACGTGTTGCAGTTTGTACCACATTGTTGTCAATGTTGATGTGCTCTGAAAGTTATGTGTGTGCGCTGCATTTTGGGAGAGTCGCCCCTGCAGCTCTGATTTTGCTGCCCCTTATATCCCTTTCAGGCGGTGTGCCTTTGACTTCTGTGCTTATACAGTGCTGAGATGTTGCATACTTGGGTAAATTGGGCTCTTGGTGGGAGTTGGGACTCTGGGGCATGGTTTGTCCGCAGATGTGTTGTTGACGTCAGGGGGTGTTTGTGCACGTGGATGTGTCAGAGTGTGACCTGCTCCTTTACGGATGTGGCCCACACTCAGCCTCCTCAGTGTCGTGGCATGCAACATGTCATGATATATTGACTGCAGCCATGCTATTCGTCATGCAGTGTCACTTGCTTTGTCAGTGTGGCTCACAGACACGCCGCTTTGCTGGGTTTGGCACATGTGCATGGGTTGGTTGTGAGATTGGTGATGTGTGGGAAGGGCCCCCTCTGGGCACATAGTCGACGGGGGCCTACTTGCTGTTTGTAGGTGTGCTGCAGTGTGGCAAGGGGATCGGTACATGATCCATAGTCATTGTGGGTGTGCACTGTGCTATACTTAATTGTGCATGTGTGCCATTGTGCCCATCTCCCCCCGTCTCCCCAGTCCCTGGTCGTTACTCACCCTGTTGCTGTTGTGTCAGGTCATGTTGAGCAGTGTCCGGTCTCCCAACTCCTGCCACCGTCTCCACACTGATGACTGTGGACACCATTTCCTCCATCTCATCCAGCTCCTCCTGTGGCGCTGGACTCCCACCTCCAGTCTGCATTGCTGCCTTCTGGTTGTTGCCGAGTTTCTGCTTGGTTTTGCGCTTCACATCATTCCAGCGCCTCTTGAGCTCTTCCATTGTCCTCCTCAGCACTCCGACTGCATTCACCTTGTCCACGATGGACTGCCATATTCCGTTTTTTGTTGCCAATGACACAGTGGAGGTGACGAACAGTAGTTGATGGTGTTCTATCACCTTCGTTATCAGGATCCTGTTTTCCTGCAGACTGAACTGCGTCTTCCTCTTCTTCTTCTACTTGCCCTTCCCTGACCCCGAAGTCCCAGGCTGGTCCTCCGTGGGGCTTGTGGGGTTCTGGTTGTTCTCTGTACTTGCTCCGGCTACCTCCATTGTGCTTCGCTGTTGTTTTGGTTTTGTTTGTGTTTTTTTTCTTCTGCTTTTATGGTGTTTTTCCCGCCTGCTTATCGCTGTATTTTTTATCGCAGTTGGGCCCATCGCAACTTTTTTCACGTTCGGCTTTAGGTTTTTTATCGCCTTCCAGGTGATTTTATCGCGGACATTTAACGCGTTATCGGGAAACTGTCGCATGTTACCGCCGTGTTGGGAATATGACGTTAACATGGAGTTATTTTCCCGCGATAGGCGGTGATATGAGAAATTGCGTTAACCTATTTTGGCGATGATTATCGCACGTTCTTGAGAATATGCCCCATTGAGTAGGTGGGTAAAGGAGGTGATGGTTAAGGTAGGCACCAATACGGAGACCTTTGGAGCTCATTCAGTTACAGGGGCCATGGCTTCTAAGGCCTTTTGGGCTGGAGCAAGATTGGAGAACATCTTAAAGGTGGCAGACTGGCCTGGAGTCTGAACTTTTAAAACATTCTATTGTAAACCTGTTGATCATGTAGCAGTGACAGTTGTTGATACGCTTTCAACAAGCATAATATGAACATTCGGTCTTGTAATAAAATTGCAGATTATCCTCACCAGTTGTGAAGGAGAGTCCTGATTTTATTAAAGATGAAGGAGGCGAGTATTATCCCATCTCTAGAAGATTCACATACCCAGATGACTGGTTATTTGAACTTGTGTCTATATGGTTTTCTTTATACGCGAGACAAACTAATCTAGATTGTTGGACTCGGATGAGTGCCGAAGAGTTCATCAACTGGACTCTGAGGACCAGATTTATCAAAGGTATTGTGTCGCCCTTGCAACACACAAGGGGAAGCAGGACGCTGCAAAACCTAGAATGCTGCGGCACACATAGAAAGAGGAAAAAGCCTCAGAAGATTGTTTTTGTGCAGGAAAGTGTCCCCAATCCTGCTTACTTTGCACCAATTGTGATTTTGCATCTAAAAGTGTTTTTTATACATTAAAAACATTTCTACACCTCACACTTATATTGCACCTAGGGAGCTGTCAACCAAATGTGATCCCACGTTGATGCACATCTTTTACACCCAATGTGACATCCTACTACCACATTTCCTGATAGTAAAGAATGATTTTGCGCCCAAATTTAATACCCCGGCTCCTGCTGGCTTTTCTCGCTAGGGTGATTTTGCACTTAAACATGTTTGTGAACCTAAATGTGATTTGTGCCCCTAAAATAATTTCCACAATTGTGCTGATGTTGCACCAAAGGTGATTTTTCACCTCAATGTGAAGTGATGCCACAATGTTCCTTGCTTTGCAGAGGTTCATTTTGCACCCAAATGTGATTTTGCAAATAAATCTAACTTTGCTACAAAGGCAATTTCATGCTTAACAATATTTTTGCTCCTAAATGTGTTTTTCACCCCAAAAAAGTGTCTCACCATTTCTGTTGATGTTATACCAAGGGTAAATTTGCAACTAAGTTTGATTTTGCACCTAAATATTTTTTTGAACCTTAAAGTGTTTCCACACTCTGGCTGATGTTGCAACAAGGGCGATTTTGCATATAAATCTAATGTGCCACGAAGGGTGATAGTATGCATAATGGTATGTTATCCTAAATGTGATTAAAACATAGAAATAAAAGGAGGGATATTGTGTGCTTCTATCCTGTTCTCCCACTCCAACTTCCTTGATTTAAAAAACAAAACAAAAAAAACAGAAGTGCTGTCAAACAGGGAACAGTTGGCTCTTCTTCCCCTTCTCTGCCTTCCAATCACAAAGAGGATATGTTGACGTGCCCTGTGAGCCTCCCTCCGGGTACGTGACTAAAAAATAAACAAGTAAAAACAACTTCTCCCCTTACAACAATGGCAAATAGCACAATTTATAATTTGAAAGATTTATTGGCAACAGGTGGTTACAGGGCCATCACAGCCCAATGCACGATAATAACTCCTTTTATTACCGCTGCAGTGATTTGTGGGAGTCGTTGTTCTAAACAAGCACTTGAAAAATTCACAGGGACATATGTTTGTTCTGTGAGCCGACTTCGGAGTCCTCACGTCTTCCACCTCCATGCTCGAGTAACTCATCCAGTCCAGATTTTTTCTTTGCATTCTGAGACTTGTAGAATTGGGTTGAAATGACTACAAATCCCAGAACGCAAATACAAAGAACCTGAACTATCTGATCTACTCGCCATGGAACTGGGAAGCTTGAGAGCTTTGCGAGTGATTTGTCTTAAAACCAACACATACACTGACCAACTGTTGGGCAGGCCCAAGATCCAATTAGCATTTACTAGCGATTGGTATTCCCGCTCCTGGCTCCCCCCTCAAATATACTCCCATGAACTTTAAGGGTGGTGGCAATACCTGTGGATCGGCAGGGAGTACCCCATGCTCTTAGAGGAGAAACCCCAGGACCCATGGTAACTGTATGTAGGATGTTCTCCAACCAACTGCAGCCTAACACAGGCAGCTAGCTGCCTTAAATAAACAAGATCCCTCCACCCACCAGGGGCATTCTTGTGAGCTAACAGGGGCCTTCCCTATTATATACCTACATGGTGAGTGGGGTTCTCATTAACCAAAACGTGCATCTAAATCTAATTAGCCACACTTAAGTACCAATAGTGGTTCTTTGCTGCCCCCTGCAGGCTCTAGATGCCTAATCAAACTGAGGAAAGAACACAGACTGCCTCTCCTAGAGGAAGGGAATGAGTACATCGGTGATTCTTAACCTTTTGACTTCTGTGGACCCCCACTTCATTACTGGAACCCGGGAACCCCCATTGAATCATTATTGGAATCTGGGCACCCCCAGTGAGTCATTATTGGAATCCGTGGATCCCGGTCATTTTTGATGATTTGAACTGCAAAACTATACACTAAAAATACAGAAACGAGCGTTCACTAAACAAATACAAAAATGATAAAATATTCACAAACAAATATAAAAATAATAATTTTAGTAGGAAGGTAGGAGGTTTTATAAATTCAGTTTAAGCCACTAATTGTCCATACTATAATCTGTTTGATGCACTTGGACTGCTCCCACAAATCAATCTGAGGATGGCAACTTAATTTTTTGCCTCAAATTTCAAATTCCTTCCAATTTACAAAACATTAAAAAAATTATATTTACATTTTGCTTCTTTATTTAGGGACACTTTATTAATCTGTTAATGATATTTAATTTTCTAAGCAGCCTCTGACGACCCAAGTATGGTCCGCTGACCTCCAGGGGTCCCAGGACCACAGGTTAAGAACCACTGGCGAACATGGCGTAATACTATGGAAACACCACTCTCACCAAGACTTGGTGAGATATCAAAAATAGGAAATCTCCTAAGGGGAGAAACTGCAGCCATTTATCCTTACTTGCCGTTACAAGACACAGTCAGTTATCCTGAGGACAGCCAATTGTTCGTCAGAGGGTAACTTTTACCGAGATTGCCCAAACATGGGAAAAGAAAGACATTTACTATTATTTCATGTAATGCGGCACAGCACGGCCAGTTGCTGTGCTGCAGTGGGTGAAAGGGAGAGACAGAAATGCTCCATATTTATAAAGATATGGTGCAGTTCCGCTCTCTCCTTGCGCTGGCGCACTCGGTGCTGCCTAGCGCCAATGCAGGCACCCTTGCACCCTAGTTCAAGGGTGTCTGCTTTACAGGCAGGATTGTTTTTGTGCAGGAAGGTAATCCTTAAAGGCATAACCCTATTTTTATGTGTGCTGTAGAACACAGCACACACAGAAAGAGTAAATAACGGGAAAAAATAAAGATATTTGGCCTTGTTACACCTGTAAGGTAGGCACACCATTTTGGCGCAAACCCAGATTTACCAATGTTTGTAAATCTGAGTTTGCCTCACAATACAGAAGTGGATGCATGGGAGCGCCCATGCCCCACCCATGTAACGTCTACCTGATGCAAATTAATACAAGCAGCTCTATGAGCTAGCTTGTCTTATTTTGCATTTACTACACCACCCAAAATGGCTTTGCGTGGCTTAGTAAATGCTATAAAGGATTTTGGCTTGGGTCTGCACCAATAAAGTGACGAACCCCAGATGCAAAATCCTAGTATATCTGGACCCTAGTATCCCCATGTTAAGGGGCCATAAGAAAACAAGTATAGAATTTTTTTCCTTCAAAGCCAATAAGTCTCACCTTTGATGACGATGTGCATCGATAGTGTCTTTGCCAAAGTTTGTTTTCATTGTGTAAAGTAAATTTAATTTTTTTTAACGATGGCCACAGGTGTGAATGCAGGCATGGCATTTCGGATTTTATTTAAATAATGACAGTTTATAATAATAATTAAAAAACAGATGTTTTCATTATAGAAAAAAAGCATGCTGACATGCCAATGGCCATTATGGAATTTATTCTAATTTACTGTTACAAGATAGCTGATGGCCATTTTGGAATGGTAAATTAAAAAATTGACAAAAAAACACAAAAAAACAAGGGACATAGTAGTATTATTGCAGCTGCATATAAATTAAAAATAAAACCCACCAACAATAAAAAACAACGGTCATTGGGAAAGGCAGAAGGTTTGACGTTGGTATAGTGAATGCGGACTACCTGACTGGGGGAGCTGGGAGACCATGTGAATAAAGAAAGGTGTGATTTGTTGTACATAATAACCTGATTTTACAGAGCTATTGCTGTCACAGGATAGCACCCTGAGGAATTTTATTGTCAAGCTAACTGGTTATCAACCTCAATAGGATGGAAGTCTGAGTTGGCCCTACCAAATCTAAACATGTGACTTGCAGGCTGCACAAGTCTCATCTACAGGTGCTTAGCTCATGGAAGTAACGTAAACTACTTATTAGGAAATGGTGAAGGGTTCTTTCTCCATGAGCGCGCAGTAGGTTAATCCCACTGCTGCAGAAATGAGTACACCAGTTAATGCTAGATTTACAAGAAGCTGGACAATGAACGGTGGAGGTCCACTTGTTCCAGTGCCTTTCAAGTGAATATTAAAAATAACCATTAATCAACTGTGATGAAGCAGCAAAATTGAGAAATCAAGCACTACATATAGGGGGATATTCTCAAGAACGTGCGATAATCATCGCCAAAAAAGGCTAACGCATGTTTTCATATCGCCGTCTATCGCGGGAAAATAACTCCGTGTTAACGTCGTATTCACAACACGGCGGTAACATGCGATAGTCTCCCGATAACGCGTCAAATGTCCGCGATACAACTAC
Source organism: Calotriton arnoldi (assembly GCA_963921515.1). NCBI lineage: Eukaryota > Metazoa > Chordata > Amphibia > Caudata > Salamandridae > Calotriton > Calotriton arnoldi. The sequence continues at coordinate 80,039 of CAWUFW010022687.1, read as the reverse complement.
CGCGACGGCGAAAAAAAGGAAACCCGAACGTGAAAAAAGTTGCGATGGGCCCAACCGCGATAGAAAAATCTGCGACAAGCAGCGCCAGGCTTGCAATTCACACACGTCAGGCGGGAAAAATCACTACAAAAGCAGAAAAAAAACCACAAACAAAAACAAAACAACTGCGAAGCACAATGGAGGCAGCCAGAGCAGGAACAGAGGACGAGCAGAACCCCACAAGCCCCCCGGAGGACCAGGCCGGGACCTCGGGGTCAGGGAAGGGCAAGGACAGGAAGAACAGGAAGACGCGGTTCAGTCCGCAGGAAAACAGGATCCTGATAACGGAGGTGATGAAATACCATCAACAACTGTTTGTCACCTCCAATGTGTCATTGGCGACAAAAAATGGAATATGGCAGTCCATCATGGACAAGGTGAATGCAATCGGAGTGCTGAGGAGGACAATGGAAGAGGTCAAGAGGCGCAGCGCTGGAATGATGTGAAGCGCAAAACCAAGCAGAAACTCACCAACAACCAGAAGGCAGCAATACAGACTGGAGGTGGGAGTCCAGCGCCACAGGAGGAGCTGGACGAGATGGAGGAAATGGTCTCCACAGTCATCAGTGTGGAGACGGTGGCAGGAGTTGGGGGACCAGACACTGCTCGACAGGAGCCGACACAACAGCAAGAGGGTGAGTAACGACCAGGGACTGAGGGGACGGGGGGAGATGGGCACAATGGCACACATGCACAATTAAGCAAAGCACAGTGCACACCCATGACTACTCTGGAGCATGTCCCTGATCCCCTTGGCACACTGCAGCACACCTAGAAACTGCAAGTAGGCCCCCGTCGACTATGTGCCCAGAGAGGGCCCTCCCCACACATCACTAATCTCACAACAAACCCATGCACAAGTACAAACACACATCCATGATGTTGTCGAAATGTCCACTGTCCCGCATCAAATAGGCAGCTCCTCCCAGTCACAATGTACATTGCCATGCAGTTTGTATGTAAACCTGTACAATGCGTCAACATACATGTGAAAACGATGTTAAACTGCATTTCCCCTTTACATTGCAGAGGGTGAATCAACACCTCCTGCAGAGCAGACGGTACACCTCTTCACTGATGATGAAGAGGACCTCCCCTCCATCGACACGGACGCCCTCCAACGGCTCATGGACAGCTTCGGCACCCCACCTCCAGGAGCAGGGCAGCCCAGCTGCATCGAGGAAACCCCACCCCCTGCACAGACCACACAGCAGGAAGCACCCACCACCACAACTGTCTCCCAGGACCCCCACGAACAACACATGGCCTTCCACGCCATGTGTTAGGGTGCCAGGAGAAGATGGCTGATCAGGTGCGGGTGGGGTTTGACCTCATGGCAGCCAAACTAGATGCCATACGTGGGTGTCTAAGTCCCATCAGGGACCACTTACAGTCCTTGACAGACACCCACAGTCCGCTCCATGCTCTCCGACGAACCATGGATGACATCGTTGGAGTCCTGACTCAGAGACAAGGACAACTGTCCAGTCAGAGTGGCTCCAGCGGTGTCATCCGGGAGTTGGGACACATGCGGAGGACCATGGAGAACATGGAGCAGGTGCAGGCGGAAAGAATGGCTGCCAAGGCTGCACACCAGCGTGATGTAGCTGGGATCTACCATACCCTGCGGATCCTCGTCATGGCATTGCTGCCACAAGGCCTGGCGCAGATGAATGCTGCTGCTGCTTCGACATCCACATCTCCGCCCCCTAATGTGTCAGTGCCTCACAGTGCGGCAGCCAATCCACCTCCGGCCCCTGATGTGTCAGTGCCACACAGTGCTGCAGAGAAAACACCACCACCCACATGTGAGGCACATGAGACATCAGAGGACGAAGATGCAGATGAATCTGCCTTACTGGTAGTAAGGAATCGGTAGCATTCTTCTCCGCCATATGGCCTGCTTCTGCTTGGTTTTACCCTCTGCATCATCACCTTCCACTGTCCCCCGATGCACTCTGCGCGACACACACCTTGGACCTCGACATGGACTGCCATATTCTGTTTGGTCACCAATGACACAGCTATCAGACTGCGGACTGAACTCTTCCTCTTCCGATGTACTTGTCATTCCCTGAAGGACTCTGGCTGGCCCTCCACGGGCCAAGAAGGTAAAGTGGGGTTTGCATGGCCCTGTACTGCTCCAGCTACAACAATCCACTGAATGTGCATTAAACAATAAAATTCACACAGATGTGTCACGTCTATGAACATTCAAGTACGGAAGTATGGATGAATGTCGGGTCAGTGATTCCCCCTTACGTCCATGTTGCACATGTTGTGGGACCCGAGTCACAGGGTGCAACATTACCGATTGCGGAACGGGTGGCGCCGACACAACATCAGAGACACACGCATTAGTCACCTTCTTGTCCAGCGCAGAACAGAACCACACCCAGAGCGCCGGGGTCATCGTTCACACCCCTACGCTGGACTGGCATACGCCAGGCCAGTCCACTCTGCTTACGCTTACGGGGGGGGGGGACAACGCTACAAGTCCCAGGTCTTCCCTGTAGTGATCAGCTGATCACAGGTCTAGTTGTCAGCATGAACGTGGTGCCGTTAAATCAATAATGGTATCCCAACCAGCACTCCTTTGAGACGAATGTCTCTAGAAATCTTACACCCTTTTAATTGTAGGAATATATTCACAAGTCTCGTGAATCCTTCGAAAATAGTGTTTATTCCGTTTTTAACATCATCATTGTTGCATCACAATGGTTTCAGTAGCCTCTGTAGTATTCAACTATTCATCTTTAGATAAACATCCGTACATAGGTCAAATAAGGAATCCGTTTAGTTTTGGCATGCAATTCCCTATGCATTTCAGGACTGGGCCCTTCGTCAGGGGAAATGTCGAAATCTGAGAAAGCAAAGTATGAGCTATTAAAATCCAAGGAGGTCTAGCGGTCCGCGGCTAGATGCTAATAATTGGTGTGTAAATATCGTACTAGGGAAAGTGAGGGGAGTGTTCATGCTTCTATGATGAGGTGCGATAGACGCCGATGTGCTATCTGGAAAAAACCCAAAGTGTGTGAGTTGTATGACAAAGAAAGACGATGCGCGTGATTAAATAATATGTCCGGTGTGAAAAACGACAAATGTCGGTGATAGGATCATATGCAATCTTAACGATGGTGTGTTAGTGATATACTCCGGAAAAGAAACGGTAAACATGGCCGTACTGTGTTAGTATGAGACAGTTCGTGGAGTCACCACAAACTGCAACATTATATCACAAGGTGATGACATGCTGGTAAAACCCGTAAACCCTGTCGGTAAGAACCCGGCGGTAATCCCGCGTATTATGAACAGTATAATATCTTACCGTTTTCCGATATTGTGAAAGGTCGTGCGTATCGCGTTTCTTTCAAGTTAGTAGTGTGAACAAACCAATGCTTATTCTTAATGGAACGCGAGTGAAAGTTTACCGGAAATGAGGGTTATGATAAACATTGAAAAGGGGTTGTGATGCGCGTCTGTATAGGAGTCAGCCATCTTGTAGTGTGTGAATCATACACAGTTAGATAACTTCGTATGAAAAGAAACAAAACACTACATCCATATATCGCAAGATAAAACGAAATAAAACAGAGTAGAAAATGAACAATGTGACAAAATATACATATATGGTAGACAATGTTGTTCATAGTTTAGAAATCTATCTGTCATGGTAATAAATAGTGGAGAATACACAATATACGAGTGCTGTATGCGTCAAAAGTGTAATATGTACAGAAACATGAAGATCTTAAATGACTGATAACAATAAATTATATGAAGCTACTATACTCCAAACGTTGATTGAGTCCCTTTGGGTGCCATGAATCCAATTTTTTTATCCAGTACATTTCGCATTGAGACAATTTTTTCTTGTTGTCAACACCCTCTTTCACAGGAACTGTCTCCAAAATCAAAAAGCGTAATTGACTAACGTTATGTCTGTGAGTGGAAAAATGAGCTGCTACAGGAGCTTTCATCACGTGGTTTCTGATTGTACTTTTGTGTACCGTTAACCGTACTTTTATTTTGCGCTCAGTCTTTCCTACGTAAGAAAGCCCGCACGGGCATTTCAATAAGTAGATCAGGTTTTTTGTATCACATGTAGCGTTGGTAAACAATTTAATGTTAACGCCTGTATTGGGGTGGCTTATGTTGGTGCCCCGAATAATGTTATTACAATGTCCACATGTTTATCTAAAGATGAATAGTTGAATACTACAGAGGCTACTGAAACCATTGTGATGCAACAATGATGATGTTAAAAACGGAATAAACACTATTTTCGAAGGATTCACGAGACTTGTGAATATATTCCTACAATTAAAAGGGTGTAAGATTTCTAGAGACATTCGTCTCAAAGGAGTGCTGGTTGGGATACCGTTATTGATTTAACGGCACGACGTTCATTTGTCCAATTTCACTACCCAGGGTCAGAGGGAGATACCCACCAGCATCCCTGAGCGCAAAATAAAAGTACGGTTAACGGAACACAAAAGTACAATCAGAAACCAAGTGATGAAAGCTCCTGTAGCAGCTCATTTTTCCACTCACAGACATAACGTTAGTCAATTACGCTTTTTGATTTTGGAGACAGTTCCTGTGAAAGAGGGTGTTGACAACAAGAAAAAATTGTCTCAATGCGAAATGTACTGGATAAAAAAATTGGATTCATGTCACCCAAAGGGACTCAATGAACGTTTGGAGTATAGTTGCTTCATATAATTTATTGTTATCAGTCATTTAAGATCTTCATGTTTCTGTACATATTACACTTTTGACGCATACAGCACTCATATATTGTTTATTCTCCACTATTTATTACCATGACGGATAGATTTCTAACCTATGAACAACATTGTCTACCATATATGTATATTTTGTCACATTGTTCATTTTCTACTCTGTTTTATTTCGTTTTATCTTGCGATATATGGATGTAGTGTTTTGTTTCTTTTCATACAAAGTTATCTAACTGTGTATGATTCACACACTACAAGATGGCTGACTCCTATACAGACGCGCATCACAACCCCTTTTCAATGTTTATCATAACCCTCATTTCCGGTAAACTTTCACTCGCGTTCCATTAAGAATAAGCATTGGTTTGTTCACACTACTAACTTGAAAGAAACGCGATACGCACGACCTTTCACAATATCGGAAAACGGTAAGAGATTATACTGTTCATAATACGCGGGTATTACCGCCGGGTTCTTACCGACAGGGTTTACGGGTTTTACCAGCATGTCATCACCTTGTGATATAATGTTGCAGTTTGTGGTGACTCCACGAACTGTCTCATACTAACACAGTACGGCCATGGTTACCGTTTCTTTTCCGGAGTATATCACTAACACACCATCGTTAAGATTGCATATGATCCTATCACCGACATTTGTCGTTTTTCACACCGGACATATTATTTAATCACGCGCATCGTCTTTCTTTGTCATACAACTCGCACACTTTGGGTTTTTTCAAGATAGCACATCGGCGTCTATCGCACCTCATCATAGAAGCATGAACACTCCCCTCACTTTCCCTAGTACGATATTTACACACCAATTATTAGCATCTAGCCGCGGACCGCTAGACCTCCTTGGATTTTAATAGCTCATACTTTGCTTTCTCAGATTTCGACATTTCCCCTGACGAAGGGCCCAGCCCCGAAATGCATAGGGAATTGCATGCCAAAACTAAACGGATTCCTTATTTGACCTATGTACGGATGTTTATCTAAAGATGAATAGTTGAATACTACAGAGGCTACTGAAACCATTGTGATGCAACAATGATGATGTTAAAAACGGAATAAACACTATTTTCGAAGGATTCACGAGACTTGTGAATATATTCCTACAATTAAAAGGGTGTAAGATTTCTAGAGACATTCGTCTCAAAGGAGTGCTGGTTGGGATACCGTTATTGATTTAACGGCACCACGTTCATTTGTCCAATTTCACTCCCCAGGGTCAGAGGGAGATACCCACCAGCACCCAAGCCATCAACACAGATCTGACAAAGTTGACACCGAATACTCCAGTGTGCCACACGTCCATTGATTCTTATCTTGATATTCCTGACCACTAATTGTGTGAAGCACCTATCAAAACTTAGTACAACCATGTTTTACGAAGAAATTTCAAATATCACAGAAAACCGCGCTGATACCTTTGGATTTTCATCTGAAGAAACCAGCAGAATATATGCACTTATCCAAGAGGTCGATCCCTCCACGACTAGTACTTTTTCTACACAAAGCATGTTGAAGCAACTTTTATATATCTCTAAACGTGAAATTAATCAACGTCTACATGCAGGCACCCTTATCCGGTACCACAAAGATCAGAGGATCCAGAGAGGATTACGGATTGCATTGAAACCCACACTATGCAGGAATAATCCCAAATTCAACGAGCGTTGGTATGCAATTCTGAACAAATGTTCCTTGGATCTAATACTGTTGATAGTAGAGGAGCTGTCTAAAGTGATAGAAGACCTAGACAAGGAAGTTAAACAATTACAAGAAAATTTGAAGAGCAACTTGCCCAAAGATGAACTAGACAAGGCTTTGAATTACATTAATATACAACTGGATAAATACGCCAAAGAGATTAACGAAAGAAAAATCAGAAAATATAAACGAGATACAGTTGACTACAAGTTGGGCGAGGTTTACAATTGGGCGGAAGTATACGCCCAACGAAGGCAACAAAGACCTTTTAACAATCCTTCCTCAGATGAAGGGAGCACGAATTCTAATGATTTTTCACAAAAAGGCGGTCCCAGGTATAATGGACAAAAAGAGACCCCCAGGCAAGAGCAGAATTCTCATCCAACATACCAACAAACACCACCACTGGAGCTCATTTTTTAGAGAGAGGCCACACTTCAGACGTCGAACCCGGAGGGGTAAGGGCAACCAAAGACTCAAGCTTACCCATAGCAAAAATCAACGAGGAGCCAAAAACTTTGATTGTCAACATTTCCAACAGTACTTTGTCTAACCTTCAAGCAGCTACACTACAGAAAGGTATATCATTTGTAAAAACATACCATTCCAACGAACTTGAAATGGAAGTGAGTTTTTTCAAGTTCATGAGAAACCTTCGTTTGAAACACTTCTTCAACAATGTAGTTCCCCAGACAAATACAGCCACCGAAGATACTTTAATGGGTTTAAGAAGCAAAAGCTCGTTTTTGGCACCCATCAGCCACAACATTTTTGATTCTTATGAAACCATTACAATGAATGAGATCAAAGAGTTGTTTAAGAGGGCAAATTCAAAAAGCACAAATTTCACAGTTGAAGAGAAACAAGCCATCAGTCAAATCATTAACAATCAAGACATCGTATGTTGTAAAGCTGACAAGGGTGGTGCACTTGTTGTAATGGACTCTGCGTTTTATCACCAAAGTGTTCATGACCATGTACATAACACAGATCTTTATATGAAATTACATATGAATCCCACCGAAAAATTTGCAAAGATCTTGAAGGTCATCATTGAAAACACATGCGACAATGGAGTTATTACAGAGAAGGATAAAAAATTCCTAATACAGGAATACCCAAAAAGTCCTAGTTTACACATGCTTCCAAAGATTCATAAGAACTTACATAAACCTCCTTTTCGTCCAATTGTTTCAACCAAGAGATCCATTCATGAACCAACGGGCAAATATCTAGACAGACACCTTCAACCAATCGTCAAACAAATGACAACGTATCTACGCGATACGACAGATTTTTTAAACAAACTCAGTGACATAACTTTGAACTCAAATATGATAATCACTCTGTGCACAATAGATGTATGTGCACTTTACACATCCATACCCCACAATAGGGGGATTGAAGCTATTGAATCATTTTTGATTAACCATGACATCAAACAGGAACTGAAAATCTTTCTGTTAGAATTACTACAATATACACTGTACCATAGCTACTTTCAATGGAAGGACGAATTTTTCCTACAATTAGCCGGCACTTCTATGGGCAATTGCGCAGCTCCTAGCTACGCAAATCTGTTCATGTATCGTCTGGAACTGGATAACATTTTGAACAATCCCAGATGGCATAACAAGATTTTCAAATATTGGCGGTACGTCGACGACATTTTCCTGATGTGGAAGGGTCCACCTGATGAAATAAGAGAATTTATGAATTTTATAAATGCCATAGACGATCACATTCAATTTACCCACTCAATGAGCACGGAAAGCATTACATTCCTTGACGTCGTGGTCACACTCAAAGAGAATAGGATTGAAACCGACGTTTTCACCAAAACTACTGACAGAAACAATTCCTTACATTTCAACAGCTGTCACCCAGCATCCCTAAAGAAACACTTGCCATACTCGCAACTACTCAGGATGAAACGGATTTCTTCTCAACCTGAATTATATACCATCAACCAAGAAAAAATCTTAAACAGGTTTAAAGAAAGAAAATATCCTGACACTGTTCTGAAGATAGCAACTGAGAGGGCAGCGACTAAAGATAGGATGGACTTATTGATTCCACATCATAGAGAAACCAACAGCAACAGACCGGTTTTTGTCTCAAAGTTCTCCACTAGAAGTCACCAAATGAAAAAGATTATCCTGAGCAACTGGTCTATGATTAAACACGAACCTGAATTCAAAGGAATTTTTAACAGCACACCACTGTTTGCCTATCAACGTTCGAGAAACATCAAAGATCTATTGGAAGGCACACCATTTCCTAAAGGAATCACATACAAAGGGACAATACCATGCTCGAATTGTGGACATTGTAATAACATTATTCGGGGCACCAACATAAGCCACCCCAATACAGGCGTTAACATTAAATTGTTTACCAACGCGACATGTGATACAAAAAACCTGATCTACTTATTGAAATGCCTGTGCGGGCTTCCTTACGTAGGAAAGACTGAGCGCAAAATAAAAGTACGGTTAACGGAACACAAAAGTACAATCAGAAACCACGTGATGAAAGCTCCTGTAGCAGCTCATTTTTCCACTCACAGACATAACGTTAGTCAATTACGCTTTTTGATTTTGGAGACAGTTCCTGTGAAAGAGGGTGTTGACAACAAGAAAAAATTGTCTCAACGCGAAATGTACTGGATAAAAAAATTGTATTCATGTCACCCAAAGGGACTCAATGAACGTTTGGAGTATAGTTGCTTCATATAATTTATTGTTATCAGTCATTTAAGATCTTCATGTTTCTGTACATATTACACTTTTGACGCATACAGCACTCGTATATTGTTTATTCTCCACTATTTATTACCATGACAGATAGATTTCTAAACTATGAACAACATTGTCTACCATATATGTATATTTTGTCACATTGTTCATTTTCTACTCTGTTTTATTTCGTTTTATCTTGCGATATATGGATGTAGTGTTTTGTTTCTTTTCATACGAAGTTATCTAACTGTGTATGATTCACACACTACAAGATGGCTGACTCCTATACAGACGCGCATCACAACCCCTTTTCAATGTTTATCATAACCCTCATTTCCGGTAAACTTTCACTCGCGTTCCATTAAGAATAAGCATTGGGTTGTTCACACTACTAACTTGAAAGAAACGCAATACGCACGACCTTTCACAATATCGGAAAACGGTAAGAGATTATACTGGTCATAATACGCGGGTATTACCGCCGGGTTCTTACCGACATGGTTTACGGGTTTTACCAGCATGTCATCACCTTGTGATATAATGTTGCAGTTTGTGGTGACTCCACGAACTGTCTCATACTAACACAGTACGGCCATGGTTACCGTTTCTTTTCCGGAGTATATCACTAACACACCATCGTTAAGATTGCATATGATCCTATCACCGACATTTGTCGTTTTTCACACCGGACATATTATTTAATCACGCGCATCGTCTTTCTTTGTCATACAACTCACACACTTTGGGTTTTTTCAAGATAGCACATCGGCGTCTATCGCACCTCATCATAGAAGCATGAACACTCCCCTCACTTTCCCTAGTACGATATTTACACACCAATTATTAGCATCTAGCCGCGGACCGCTAGACCTCCTTGGATTTTAATAGCTCATACTTTGCTTTCTCAGATTTCAACATTTCCCCTGACGAAGGGCCCAGTCCCGAAATGCATAGGGAATTGCATGCCAAAACTAAACGGATTCCTTATTTGACCTATGTATGGATGTTTATCTAAAGATGAATAGTTGAATACTACAGAGGCTACTGAAACCATTGTGATGCAACAATGATGATGTTAAAAACGGAATAAACACTATTTTCGAAGGATTCACGAGACTTGTGAATATATTCCTACAATTAAAAGGGTGTAAGATTTCTAGAGACATTCGTCTCAAAGGAGTGCTGGTTGGGATACCGTTATTGATTTAATGGCACCACGTTCATTTGTCCAATTTCACTCCCCAGGGTCAGAGGGAGATACCCACCAGCACCCAAGCCATCAACACAGTTCTGACAAAGTTGACACGAATACTCCAGTGTGCCACACGTCCATTGATTCTTATCTAGTTGTCAGCATGCCACAGCCACTCCCTGAGTGCTGGTTCACACCCACACCACACCCATCCAGCACATGCGTCACAGGACATGTGACCCTGCCAATAAAAGGGGCCGGGCGCACGTGCCCGAGGCCATTTCCACTATCTAGCTGAGTGTGTCCGTGTGGTCATTATTTATGCATGAGGGCATAGGGCCCTACCACATCACATTCCCCACTGCCGGAGGTGACATGATGGCGTCCGCACGACGAGACTCAATCATAAAGGGCCCATGACTTGAGGTGCACAGAGTTGGTGCGCGGAATCTAGCGATCGGCTGAGGAGATTGCACCGGCACGTGGTGGGCCCTCTCGGAGACAAGCCGGTGGCGGCAGGTGAGCATTGAGGCCTGGGTGTGCAGGGGCAGGCACTCATCGCTGGTTGGCGGACTGGTCTGGGGACCAGGGCTGGGGTGCAGCAGGCGCACAGGATCGCGTAGGGACCACCGGCCACGGCGGCGCCCTCGTGGCTGGGTGGGGGGAGTGAAGGTGCAGGGGTATCAAGCTGATACAAACCGTGATGCTTACAGGTATGGGTAATCCTGCATCATGAGACCATAACAGAAGTTGGTGTGACCATAACCTACCTTTTCTATCCTACGAAGCTTACGACCACACGTACTTCTGTTACGGTCTTTTTGTGCAGGATTTGTCTTTCCTGTGAGCATTCCGGTTTGTCCAAGTGCTATACACTGTACCAGATTAGGTTTGTGACTATACGGACGCTTGACCATTGTCACCATTTGTCCAACAGGTTTCTGGATACTGACTTCCGGAGTATGGAATGGTATTGGGGAGTTCCCGCAGCATATGCAGTTACTTGAATCCACACGTTGTCCTGATGAAGTTCCCCGTTGGGCGTTGGCTGTGCTTTTCGTATTGTTTATTGTTGTATTTGTAATAAAGGACTGTTTTTACACTACTGTTGACTACTGGACTTCATGACCGTGCACACACCCATTTCAGTTACTACAGTTTTGGATCTGGGGCACAGTGGCGTCTGGCAACGACTGGCGTTGGTTGCGCAGGAACACTACGAATTGGAACTGTCGGGTGGTGCGGTGACCGCGGCCCGCTGTTGCTATTGTGGACATGCATCCATGACATGGGTGAGGACGTATGATAGGGCTGGCCCTGAGACTCCTCCGACTCTGGCAGTTGTTGTTTGGGAGGTACCAGGGGCCAACAGGTGCAGCACAGCCAGCAGCTTCGTCTGCGGAGGGATGGTGGTTGTCCGCCGTGTTGGTGCCGTCAGCCTTTGGGCAATGTGGGTCAGGATGCGGAGGATGGTTGTCCTTTTGTGCCTGTAGTGGGCAATGACTTCCTCTGGCGTTGAGTCTCTGAGGCTGGTGGGTTTTGGGAACGTCCGCTATCCTGTTCTGCGCTGCCTCTGTGGTAGTCAGGGGGGGGGTGCCGGGGGTGGGGCCTGGGGGTGGTTGCGGTGGGTGTTGTGGCCCTCTTGGGTCTCCAGGCTGCACGATCATTGTCTCCATGGCATCTGTTGGTCTTCAGATGTGGCTCTGGGCTGGGCTCCCTTTCTACTGCAGTTTGTCGTCCTGCTTAACACCAGTAAAAGGCAGGTGTTATATCCCTGCTGCTAACGCGCCTTATCGCTGTTTTTGGTTCGCATCGCAGATCTGGCTGGAAGTTGAGAATATCGCGAAGTGGTGTTTCGTGTGTTTTTGCACGGGAACGCCTACTCTGCATATCATTAGCGTTAGTTGACTCTCTCATCCATGGCGATGTTTTTTGCGGCAGCTATCACTCGTAAACTGGCGATGTGGGCAGTTTGCACCAGCTTGGGAATGGGGCGATAATTCTTTCGCCACTTTTGCTGCGCTAAAGTGCCGATAACTCGGCGATAAGTCCTTGAGAATATGCCCCATAGAGTATGTTATCAACACGTGGTCAGCATTTTTTATGAACCATTTGAGTCCGTTTTTTACCACATTCTCTAAATGTACTCTGGTTCATTTTCAATTAATTATTTTTCATGCAGAATTGACACTATTCAACATTTCCCAAATGCACATTTAAAATGTAAAACCAAGCAAGCCAACTACACACAGTATCATACACCCAGGGTAACATGGGCCCCAGTGCAGGGCAGGAAGTGGCTCCCCCTGCCCATGTTTGAACTGTGAAATGCAGCAATAATCAGGGTTCAGAGGGCCCCGGTGCCGCTGCACCTGCTGCACCAATGAAAGCGAAGCCCCTGACCACACGCCTGGGTAGGCGAAAAAAGTTTGAGACGGGGACTGTTGCAGTCTCCAGGACCCACAGAAGCTGTTGAAAGGTTAACATTTCTACATCAATACATTCGGACACCGCGGAACCGTTGGCGGTGCTTTTTCCGTGAAGTGCAGTTTGGTTTCCATTTGTTTCCCGCATTGTTTTATCATCTTCCCACAGATTATGTGCAGTGTACACGGTTGTGGCTATAAATAGAGCAGTAGCTGCGGTGGCACAAGGGTCCTATGGTGGGAAGGGCTTTTTTTCTTTTACCCCAACTAGTGGCTGTTTTTCAATACCACAACGGGATAGGTGGGCACAATTTCCCTGCTGGAAGGGTGTGCGGCCGCCATTAAAGTGAAAGCGAAGTATGGGGGGCTTTTACTAAAAAAAAGGCATGTATTTGTTAAGTTGACAAACAAATGGTTTTTTTTGTAAATGGGCCTACATGCCACGGTTTCACTTTAATGTCGGCCGCGCCCTTTCTTTAGACGAGGCTCGTCTAAAGAAAGGTGCGCGGCCGCCATTAGAGTGAAAGCGCGGTATGGGGGCGCTTTTACAAAAAAAAAGCATTTGTTTAGCAGCATAGCGCGTGCAGAAGTGCCGTGGTGTGCAAAAGTAAGGAAAGGCACGTGGTTGCGAAAGCAACTAATGTAAAAGCCTTACAAAATAATAAAGCAATGCGACCGGCCGCGAAGCGGGGAGGAAGCATTTTTCAAAGATAAAGTGCAGCGTCCATGATCGGGCGCCGGGCTGTCAGGAAATCAGGGTGGGTTAGTGAGAGCTTGTCATGCCTGCAACAGCAGCTAGAGTAAAGACATTAAAGAAAATAGTGTTCACAGACTGTAGATTTAACAGACCGTGTGACAACACGAGTAAAAAGTTCAGTCCTCATGGGAGGTTACAAATGCAGACAAGGCGGTACTAAGGAGGGACTACTAAGCCTATTCATGAATCAAGAGCAACCATTTAGAATGGACAGTAACAGGAGCCAATTGAAAAGATGGATGAAAAATGGGCAGAGCTTCAAGTCCATACTTGAATACAGCATGCCTCGGAGAGCAGCGCATGCACTGCCCAGGCTCGACCTAAGAAGGGAAAGCCAGAGACAGTACTTCACAACTTTAGAAGACAACAGGACAGTTGTGGAAAAATCTTATCAGCACTAGAATGAAAACAGCTCTCTTGTCCAAGCAGACCAGAATCTCGGTAAACAGGCATTTCAAAGGCAAATGATACAAAGAAAACAGTCGTATGTGAAGGCACTAAACACAACAAACAGAAGTCAAGCAACTTCAATCACCCTCAGGTTCAATGCCATTTATAGAAAAGAGAAAGTCACATTCACCTCTAGCAACACTGCATTAACACCAGGCTCCAGCCAGGGGGGTAATATCACCCTCTGCAGCATTGATATTCACTGTTGGCTCCCCCTAGGGGTGCCATGTTGCTGACCTACCAACAAGCACTCAAGGTACCACAGAAGCTGTGAAGCTGTTTTTATCTACACTGCATGTTAGCGCAGACAGCCATCCACCCAATGTGAGACATAGTCTGGTCTGCACTGTCTACAGATAAATGACGGGATTTAATGTGTGAGAAGTGTATGTGAGGGGTACATTTCAATAACACTTGCCTTACCAAGGTGTACTCCAACGCACGTCCAAGAAATAATCGTGTTTCATAGCAGAAGGGCAGAAGAGGAAACAAACGCATAGGAAACCAGAGCTTTGTTGAAGGATAATTCAAGCAATAAAGGAAAGAAAACTAAGGTATTAAAGACACTGAAGGTCCCCTTAGCATTTCACGGCCAAGTGAGGCTCTCAGCCTGTGGTCGAGTGCCTCTATGTGGTCACAGAACTCCACCGTGTCTTCGATATCCTTATCATGTACATTAGTTGCTACTTTATCTCTTCTATAACCTCTCTCGGTTTGAGTCGAACAGCAAAATGTTGGCCTATGTTCAGGTTGGATGGGTCAGGTTTGCTCTACTATCTGGACATATCAGGCCAACATTTAACTGTTGGACTCAAGACTAGAGAAACTATATGGGATATACTACCCCATTCTATACATTACAAGGCAGGGCTCTCCAACATAGGGTTGTCCATGCTGGATTTTTAGAAGCACCGAAAATCCAAATAATTTTTTAGCAGTATTAAGTATTAATGCCATAATAACCCTTACACTGTCTGACACCAGATCCCTGGTGAAAAATTCTTGGCACATTTCTTTTTATGTTTCATCTACACAAAAACCTATTGCGTGCAATACCACTACTTAAAGTGGATTTTAGGTCAACCAATGGCTTATCATCTGTTGAATTCTTGTCAATCTAATTTCCTTGCTTATTTGAAGGCTTTCCTTCTTCTTATGTTTACCTTTGCCCTGGAGTAGAATTTCTTTACCATCCTTTCGATTGGATAACTTGTATCCTTCCACGGCTCACATGAGGAAACTATTTTGTTTTCTAGGGCTCCATAGGAGTGGATGTGTTTTTTTGCTCTCTCCCAACTGCTGCTTCCCTCTCACATGCCTGTCCCCCTCCGCTTTCAACGTTCACCCTCACCTCTTCCAGTTCCTCCGTAAAAGCATATAAAAAGGTATATTTTGCTAAGTTTGACTAAAGAGCAGACTTTACCTGGTTAGTTTTCTTTTATCTCCTGCCTTCCACATGTTGTATGAACACAAGTTCCTGGCACACAAAGGCTGCATTCATGGCACTAGGGAATGGCCAGGCTACTGCGCTGACTCACATACTTATGTCTACTACCCCTCCTGGAGTACAGGCCATCAACCAGGACTCTAGGTGTAATCCATCTCCTTGCAGTAGGCCTCAAGGCCGCGGCACCAGGTGTTTCTTGACCTTCCTCTTTTCCTTTTACCTTGAGGGTTCCAGGTCAGGGCTTGCCTGGTGGTGTTTGATGCAGGCTTGCGGAGGGTGTGACCTACCCAGCCCAGCACCTTTTCATGATTCCTTCATAAACAAGGAGTTGGAAAGTCTGCTGTCATAGGTCGCTGTTGCTGATGGTGTTTGGCCAGCTGATTTAGAAGATATTCCTCAGACAGGTGTGATGAATGCCTGGACTTTATTGATGGTGGTCAATATTGTCCTCCAAGTTTCTGCTCCATACAGAAGGACCGATTTTATGTTGGTGTTAAAACATCTGATCTTGGTTTGCAGCAATAGGTCCTTGGAACTCCAAATCTTCTTTTGCTGAATGAAGGCAGCCCTTGCTTTGCCAATTTTTGCATTTACGTCGGCAGCTGTGCCACTTGCTTGTCCATGACGCTGCCCAGATAGGTGAAAGCCTTAACCACTTCCAGTGCATCGCCTGCAAGAGTGACTGCAGTTGTTCTGGCCATGTTAGCTTTTAGGATCTTAGTTTTCGCCCGTGGTTCAGAGGCCAAGTTGTGATGATGTGGATGCCACCTTGTTGATCTTCTCTTGCATCTGCAGATGGGTATGGGAGAGTAGAGCAGGGTTGTCTGCAAAGTCCAGGTTTTGAGCTGCGTCCAAGGTGTTCACTGGATCCCATTTCTACTCCTTACTGTGAATGTCTTCATGATCCAGTCTATGGCCACCAGGAAGAGAAAGGCAAGACCAAACAACCCTGGTGGATTTCCGTTCCTCACTTGGAAGGATTCCATAAGTTGTTCTCAGTGGACTATCTTGCGGATCATTCCCTCGTAAGAGTTCCTGATGATTCTTACAAATTTACCTGGCAGTGGCGGAGGAGTTTCCAAACGGTCTCTCTGTCCACGCTGTTGAATGCCTTCGCATAGTCGATGAAGTTGACATAGAGGGGGGAGTTCCATTCCATCGACTGCTCGATGATTCATAGTGTTGCAATCTGGTCAGTGCAGGATCTAGTCATGCTCAACTGAGCGTCGACTTGTTCCTTCAATCTGTTCCAGATGACTTTGGTGCCTCTGCAGGAATGCTGCCCGGTCTTGCTGCCTTCCCATTCCTCAGATGGCTTGCTGTATTTCTTCCATGGTTGGTCTGCTGCAACCAATTGGCAAGTCCTTGTCAGCTGACTGTATGTCTGTTGGAGATTGCAGCACAGGCTGGTTCAGCAGTTCTTCAAAAAACTCCACCCGTCTTCGTTGTTGGCTTTTGTTACCCAGGAACGTCTTCCCAGCTTTGTCTTTAACAGGTCTTCCTGGTTTGCTCTATCTGCCGGAGAGTTTCCTTGTTATGTCATAGATTTCTTTCAAGGTTTCATGGCTTGCTGCTTCCTGGGCTTCTGTGGCAAGACCATCGATAAATCTCTGCTTGAAGAATAAGCACCCACTCAGCCGGTATTTAAAGCTTTAAGAGTGACTAGAAAAGTTTCGTTCCTTGGGATTTTGCAGAACATGTTGGAGCATTTGTTCCATTTCCTAAGTATGTGTACATGACGCTTCCTCAGACAGCTGTTCCACTCTTTTAAGCACCTGCAACTGGTCCGCTGAGTTATATGTAAGTTGGATCACATGCAATAGGCTTTTAAAATTTGGTCAGTTTCCTGCGTGAAATTTGAAAAATAAACTATGCAGTTTATAAAGACTGAAAATATTGAATTCAATATGCGGTTTTGAGATACCTTAAGATATGTGTTTGCTTTTCCTCCAGTATTTTGTTTTTTCTATTTTCTTCAATAATGATTTACAAACAAGCTATGGTAACGTCAATAGCTTAGCAGTAGCATTATGAAGGCAAGCCAAATTGACTTGGCCAATGCTTGTTATATTTGTGTATTTTTCAGCTTAAATGTGTGACGACCGATCATAACACAGCAACTGTGCTCTTGATTATACTAGAGCCTGTGAGTATTGCATTTAGAATAAACATCAGCATAAAGTGTAATGTCAGAAAAATATATCTTTTTGTGTTCAAAATATTTTATTGAATTTTATAATAAAACAAGGACAATACAAAAAAGAGCACCGAACTAAGAACCCATAAAAGTATTTCTAACAAGAATGTTAAAACAATAACAGTACCTATATATAAAACCGATATAATATAATGTATAATAAATTAATAAGGAAGGTGAAAAATACATACTATCATCAATGTAAAAAACCTTAACAGAGCTACTTATAATAACCATACATTTGTTACCGATCTAGAGATAAATAACATATTAAAAAACAATAATTATAAATATAAAGCCATATAATTATCAATCAGTTTCCAAAATGAATGATAAGAAAAGTTGTTATGAATAATACCAGATAAAGATAGATTAGCACCTCTTCTAGTAAAAATTATCCATGCCCACCAAGTATGAAATGATAGAGACATCTTTCAAACATGCAGTAATAGATTTTAAGGCTGCTGATAATAAAAAAATCTAAGAGTCTACAGTTCAAATCAGACAAATTTGTAGAAATAGCAATAGATTTGCAAATCAAAATATTAAACGAAAGCATTTCAGAGAAATTTAATATTTTTTTTATGACATCCCAAACTTCCCTCCAAACCTTAAAGACGAAATTACATTAAAAAAGCATATGCTTTAACAAACCTGGGTGCAGATTACAATGCCAACAATTAGAAGTAGATAGAAGCTTCGCTTGTAATAACTTTTACGGAGTCCATAAGCAGTTAAAATGAATAAAAGTTTGTTTGATACAATGTTACGTTACTGGTAACCATTCCTGAAATATTATTTAACCGGATTTCCTTCCATATATCCTGAGATCATTTTTTAAATTTATTTATAAAGTTTTGTATAACGCGAACAAGACCCAAGAGGGTGTCAGAGCGCTTCACATTATAGGGTATGTAGGATACAGTAGTAGGAACAGACACTCATTACATATATGGGAGTAGCATGCTAAAGCTTGAGTCAATGGTTGCACATAAGAGTAGTGATCAATCAAAGCATTGGAATAATAGGCAGATAAATAATAAAACATAATGTGTCTTAGGGCAAAAACTTATTCATTAGTATTGATTTCACTTAATTTTTGAATGACGAGGTAGATGAGATTCAACGGACTTCCGGTGGCAGAGAGTTCCATATCTTCGGGGCTAAGTCTGAAAATGCTCTGTAGCTCATTCTCTTTTTTTTGGAAAATCTGTGGTTTCAGTAGTAATGAGTTTGCACTTTGTGAGGGTCTGCGTCCCCCTGATAACTCAAGCTTTTGAGCCAGATATATGGAGATCTTGAAATGTAGGGCTTTATGAGTCATGCAAGTAATCTTTAGCTGAATTCTTGCTGGAGATATGTGATCATTTCTTTTTGTACCGGTTATCAGCCTTGCAGCAGCATTAAGGGAGGCCCTTAGGGAGGCCGTGTTGTATTTAGGACGACCGCAAAGGGTGGAGCTTCCGTAGTTTAGTCTAGGCAATACAAGAGCTTGGACCGCCAGTTTAAAGTCATCGTGTGGTAGGAAGGGTTTGACTTTCCTTAGCATACTGATTTGGTGGGTAGCTCCCTTGGTGGCATTGCTGATATGACTCTACATATTCAGGTGTTTGTCTAGAGTGACTCCAAGGGATTTAGTGGACTCCATAATGTGAGGTGTACAGTTGAAGGCTGTTAGATGCTTCATCCAGAGGTCGATCTTGGGAGTGTGGTTAGGGGGAGCGATGAGGAGGAATTCCGTTTTGGCAGTGTTGAGCTTAAGATGGTTATCAGTGAGCCAGTTGTGCGTGTTCAACAAGATAGAGTTGAGGGAAATTAGGTCTTCTGGGGAGGCAATTTACAGACACTGTTGAGTGTCATCTGCATACATGTGATAAAGACTGTTCGCAGTGTTCAGCTCATTTGCAGGTGGTTCCAAGAACAAATTGAAGAGAATGGGTGAAAGGGCGGACCCCTGAGGTACTCCCATATTGACAGCGGAGGGCTGAGAGAGGGATTGGCTTTCCTTGACTCTTTGGGTTCTAATGTGTAGGAATGATGTAAACCATTGCATTACAGGCCCGGATAGCCCATCCTTCATTCTAGAGTGGATAGTAAGCTGTCATGTTTAACAGTATCGCAGGCAGTGGATAAGTCAAGTAGAATCAGAAGACATGATTCATTATGGCCTAGCATTTTTAATATGTCATCCATGATATGAGTGCAGATTCGGTGCTGTGACCTTAACGAAAACCAGATTGATGTTGGTCCAAGAGTTGGAAGGACCCAATGTGTGTGCAGAGTTGAGTTTGCATGCATTTTTCTAGAAGTTTTGCCAGGGTGGGGATGTTGGAGATAGGGCGGAAGTTGTTAAGGTCAGAACTGTCTGCATTAGGTTTTTTAAGAATTGGAGTAACCTGCCCTACTTTTAGGCTGTTGGGGATAGTGTCTTGCAATAGAGGGGCGTTAACAATCTTAGACCATAGTGGGAGAATGGCAGCTTTCATTTCTTTGAATATTGGAGGTGGTAGTGGGTTGCTGAAGTGGTTAGATGAGTTGATCGTCAGAAGAATGTTACAGATAGGCATTGTTCTGAGGCACATCTCCCGGGGGACTGAATCGGTCAAGGCCCATGTAGGCGAGTGGAGAAGCGATCCCTGTATTTGGAAAAAGATCCCTCTTTGATTTTAGATCGATTTCAATGATTTTTGTTTTCTCCAGGAAGAAAGTGGACAATTCCTCGCATGTTGGGGGAATGATGTTACCATGGTTTTGCCGGTTTGGTGTGTTGACCGATTGTTGCTTAAGGATTTCAAACAATTTTTTGGGATGGTTTTTAGATTGGTTGAGTTCTAAAGAAGTCGGCTTTTGCATCTCTGATTTTTCTGTTGTATGAGTTCCTAACTGATCTAAGATGTTTTAGGTGTTCAGTGAAGGGTATGGATCTCCAAGTCCTTTCGGCTGACCTTAGACAGTGACGTTCAGAGTTTAGGTTGTCTTTGAACCAGGGCTTTGAGATTTTGGTGGAAGCATTTTTTTGTTGTAGCGGGGCAATAGAATCAAGGATTCCTATGATAGAGGAATTATAGAAGTCTGTGAGGGCATGTACATCTACCATGCCTGCTTGGGGGTTCAGGGCAGTGTTACATTGGGTTGCTAGGACTTTGGGATTAATGTATCGAAGGTTCCTTTTCCATTGTTTTGTTTTCTTAGGTTGGACCATCTTCGGGGTCACCTCTAGGTTGATTAAGAAGATGATGCTGTAGTGGTCAGACCAGTCACAAGGATTAATGGAATTCATTGTGATGTTGTTCCTTTTAGATATGATAAGGTCTAGTGTTTCACCCTTGTTGTTGGTTGGGCTGAGGCAGAATTGTGTTTTTAGACAATTCACTGCTTGATCGTTTGGGTTAGACCAGTGAAGGTTGAAGTCTCCCAGAATGATTTGTGTCATTAGGGGATCGTCGTTGGATGTGATGATTTCCATGAATTGTTCAATGAAGGGCAGCTTGTCTTCGGGGGGATGGTAGAAAGTGTGTAGTTTGCAGATAGGGCTGTTATTGCTTGAGATGTTGATGCAGAGATATTCACTGGTGGGCAGGGTGACGGGTTCTGACTGAGACACAGAGAGTGTATTTCTGTGAATGCACGCTATTCCCCCACCCTGCTTGATAGTTCTGTCCATTCGAATTATGTCGCGCTGGGAGGGACTAGTAGGTCAAGAATAGGAGCAGAGGAGCGGTTTAGCCAGGTTTCTGTGAGGATCATAATATCAGGCTCATTTGTTAGGATGAGATCGTAGATATCTGGGGCATGTTTACTAGCTGATCTGCAGTTAAGAATTATACATTTCAGTTGGCTAGTAGATTGACTGGAGGGATTCCGAGGGATGTCAATGCGCTTGAGGTTGTAGCTATTTATACCTCTGTGATTGTATGTGGGTTCTCTGTAGGGGTTAGCTTGAATGGGTTGGATTTGACCCCGGAAGGTCTGGTTATATGCTATTGGGCTGGTATATGAGAGGAGTAGGTCGCGGATGTCACAGTTAGATAGATCCGCCTTCCGTCATCTGGGAGGTGAGAAGGCATTTGGGAGGGGTAACGTTTTTGAGTTAAGATGCGAGATGAGGGGCTCTGGGGCAAGAGATGAACCTATTTTGGAGTTGGTCCAGGTCTCCCTGGGGTACTAGAGTGTCTGAGCCTGAGTAGATGCTTGATAGTGATGGCTGTCAATTTCCAGTGTTCATCCATGAGGTGGCGCAGGCAGGTCGAGATCTCATCAAGCGAGCGTCCAAATAAGTGTGGTGACAGTTGGTTAAGGGTTGCGGTGAGAGTTCTGGTAGGGGGAGAGTTCTCGTGGGAGAGCTTGTTGATCAGATACAGTATTATTATGTTCAAGGGGAGTGAGTGAGACATGGAGGTCTTGAGGGGGGCCAATCTGAGTGGAGAAGGGTGTCAGGGTTCAGGGAGCATAGGGGGAATGAGGGCTGTGGATAGGATGAGGGCGAGAAGAGGATGAACGAATTGTGTGGTATAGGTTCCATGGATGGTGGATTCCTGGACTCAGTATGGGCTGATGGCATGCTTGGATGAGAATTGCAGGGTAGTAACATGGGAGGGAGAAAGAACAGATGAGTGGGAGAGGTTACAGCGGTGTTGGATCCGTGGTGTATCCGATTGGGGGCCGGTGGAGTATGTGTCAGTGTAGGGCAACTAACCATTTGGTTAAAAGAACCTATTGAGGGTGAGCGCTCTGGTAATGCTATGTCAGGGGACTGGTTGGGAAGAGATCGTATAAGGTCTGGGGAGGGCTAGGGGGTGTTGGAGTCCCCCAGGATGTAAATTGAGGCGTGAAAGTGAGATCATGGCGATTAGGGTGAATTGAGGAGAGCTCTTATTCACTGCTTTTTTGAGGATAGGGAAGATCTTATCGATCATCGATAAATTGTCATTCGAAGCTTGAATTAGGATAATACAATTGTTGTAGAGGGATATGGTGGCGTTCGCATTGTAGAAGGGCGGGGGTGATGCAGATACTTTGAGGCCATATTGAGTTTTCCTGGTGCCAGTGATACGAAGCATGGAGTAAAAGACATTCCTCCAACGAGCACGTTTTCTGGAGTAGAAGATGAGGTTACTGGTTAGTTTACCCTTATTGGAACAAAAGTATATATCTGAGATAAGTGTTTCAGGGTAGGTTTTTAGTAGCTGATGTTTGTGTTTTTTGCAGCATTTTTTGATAGATTAGGAGGACAGTTAATAGCAAGGGCATGGAGACCTGCGGGAACTAGTTTTGAGTCCATTATGCGAAAGGCGAAGGTGTCACTGGGGAGCGAGTAAGAGCCTAGGAGAGGGAGTGAGGAGAGGAGGGAGAGCTAAGGAGGGAGAGATAGGTTGACACTCCAAGATAAAAAAAAAAAAAATATATATATATATATATTCCTATTTATTTCCTCCCATTCATCTAGACACTTCCAAATTTCTCCCTTCTTTTCCTCTTATCTCTTCTCCCCTTCTTTCCTTAATAACCAAGAAGTTATAGGGAGTCAAAGATGGCTGTCACATTAGTAGGGTTATGTGTAGGAGGGTTCTAGTCCTCTTTTAGTTTCGGTGCACTTCTGACGAGGGGGGGCGCTATCTTCTGAGACTGGGCTGAGAACGAGTGGTAAAATGGAGGTATAGGCTTTGAGGGCCCTGAAGACCGGCTGATCTGGGTCAGTCAGTCAGGGAACTCGCTTTGAATGAATTCCAAGGGGATAGAGCATGCCCCCAAAACTGGTCTTATGCACCACGAGAGCAAAGATCAAATAGTGCCAGCATGTTGCAAGGGTCAGAGCGAAGGGCCAATCAAGGCTAGAGCGAAGAAAGAGAGAAAAAGAAATATATATATATATATATATCAGGAAGCATGCGTGCAGACTTCTCAGAATTTCTCCTTTCTGAGGTTCATTCCACAATGCGGCTAGCAGTCGGCCGCCTCAGAGTCCAATGCTAAGTGGTTGTTGAGGGTGGCTACATTCGTCGCGATGTTCGTTTTCGCCAGCTGGTTGTTGTTGAGTTCAATGGCAGGGGCAAACAAGGGATAAGACCCGCTGGCAATCTCAAACCCCAGGAGCCGCAACCAGGAGCTCCTACACCGCGGCCATTTAATGATAATGAAAGTTCATTATTCCAAAAGGTATAAATCACATTATTATTGTTGCTGTGGAAATTAATAATACAGCATGAGATGAAGGAGACACTGCGTGAATATACATTTCTAAATCTGAATGAAAGTTTGAGGGAATATTATTAGCAAAGGAATCTAATATACAATTACATAAAAGATCACATTTAGCAAAGTCAGAAGGAGGTAAATGAAATTTTTGTTGCAAATCATCAAATGATAAAAAAGTGTTATTATGTATATATCTTTAAAATAAAATATACCAGCTTTAATCCAAGAATGCCAAAAGTTTGCAGTTCGAGAAAGTTTTAATCGTGGATAGTGTCATAACGACATATTTAAGGTATGTGAAATAGTTGATTGAAAAAATGAATCTACATCAAGAAATATTAACTTTGTGGATTTCAAAATAATAGATTTATTAAGTAACGTTGGAGTATTAGACATAGTTAGCACAGCAGGTAAAGCAAACAGTGTTATCAAACCTTTTTCCAAGAGAAGCCATGTAGGGGGATTATTAAGATGGGAATGATTAAACCAAAGGGAACTTTTTTTAAATATAAACGCTTTATGATAATTTAAAAAAAAAAAAAGGGGAAACCAAATCCTCCATTACATTTTGCAACTTTGAGTTTTTTATAACTTATACGGGAAGCTTTATTATTACAAAGTAACTTAGAAAAGAGTTTATCAACATTTTTTCTAAAACTGCATAGGAAATTGACCAGGAAACATAGCCAGGGTATAAAACATTTTTGGAGCCATTACTATTTTTATTGAATCCATTTTCCCCCATCATGAAACATGTAATGCAGACCATTTGGAAAAATGTTCTTTAATGTAATTTATAACAGCTTCACAATTTAATGGCATTGATTTTTTTTATGGAATTGGAAAATAGAATACCAAGATATTTAAGAGTATCCCTTTGCCAAATTATTTCTTTTATGAGTAACATATCAGGTGTACAATGAAGATTGAGAGGAAAGAATTCAGTTTTGTTAGTATTTACCATATAACCTGAAATCTGGGAGTATAATGAGATTATATCAAATAATGGAGGCAAGGAGGATTCAGGATTACCAATGAACAAAAGTATATCATCTGCATAAGCTAATGTTTTTATAATATCATTAATATAAATACCAGTCATATCTATACAATTTCTAATAGTAGTGAGTAAAGGTTCAATAACAAGAAGAAAAAGTAAAGAAGACAAGGGACAACCTTGTCTGGTACCTCTAAAAAGAGAAAATTGATTAGAAATTTGACCACTAATGAAAAGTCGAGCAGATGGGCTCAAGTAAAGAGCCAATATCATGCGAATAAATGAATCACCAAAATTAAACGCTGATAAGGTATAGAATAAATATTGCCAATGAACTTTGTCAAAAGCTTTTTCAGCATCCAATGCGAGTGCTCTATATGGTAAGGGTAAGGAAGACCTTTGTTCAATGGCATGTAATAAGACTCTAGTATTGTTAACAGAGTATCTATGTTTCATGAAACCAGATTGATCGGGATGTATAAGGGACTTCAGTATAGAGGTCCACCTTGTTGCAAGAATTTTAGCATAGAGTTTACAATCTTGATTCATTAAGGAAATAGGGTGATAATTCAATACTATAGTTGGGTCTTTGTTAGGTTTTGGAAGAACTATAATCAATGCTTCAGTAAAAGATCCCGAAGTTTTGCCTGAAGAACTAATAAAGGTAAAAAGCTTAAACAAACGAGGAATGAGCTGCAAGGCAAATTCTTTGTAAAATTCAGCTGCAATTCCATCAGGACCTGGAGATTTACATTGCTTAAGGGATTTAATAGCCAATTCAATTTCTTCCATAGTAATTGGCGAATCTAAGTTATCTTTGGTGGACTGTGACACTTTTGATAAACCACATTTATGTAAAAAAATGGTTGTTCAGGAAAGGATCTCCCGAATTAGGTTTATTGTACAAGGTTGAATAACAATTTAAAAATTCATTAACAATATCCTTTTGGGATAAGGCAATCTTTCCACTGCAACCATGAGTTGTATTTTTTCAGTTTTATCTTTTTTAATACACAAATAATTTGCCAAGATTCTTTCAGATCTATTAGCATTAAAACAGAATTTGGCTTTAGTAATTGAAAGTTGTATACTTTTACTTAATACTGAATTAAATTCATAACAATGTTTTTGCAGTTGTATTTTATATTTGAGATCAGAAGTAATACAGAATCTCTCAAATTTCACAATTTGTTTATCCAAATCCTTAGTTTTGGAAATGAAAGATTTGTTTTCATGAGCCATGAGAGAAATGGATGCCCCTCTAACATAAGCCTTGAATGCATCCCATCGAGTCACCATAGACATACAGCCTTCTGTGTTAAAAGTAAAATAATCCTGAAGTGCTGATAAAAGTTTCCGTTTATTATTTTCGTTAAGGACAACATGTGTATTCATATGCCATCTAGATTGAGCTTGATGAGTTGAGCTATGTTGTAAAACAACAGAAATAAGAGCATGGTCAGAAATATCTATATTATGGATTTTTGGTGCAGAAACTGAGTGAATTAATTGCCGAGAAACTAATAAATAATCTAATCTTGAATAAGAGTTATGAGGATTTGAAAAAAATGTCAACATTTTTTCTGTTGGGTGATGTAACTGCCAAATATCAACCAACTTAGTTGTTTTAAAGAACGACTTTACAGTGGAAAAAGCTCTAGGTGGCCGATATTAAGTTTGTGATGATCTATCTAATAGAGGTTCAGAAAGGAGGTTAAAATCTCCTCCAGCAATAAGTGGAATGTTGCCTAACTTGAGTACCTCAGTAGTAAAAAGAGACCAAAAGTTAGGATCATCAGTAGTCGGACCATATACATTAATTAAAAACATAACTGTGTTTTGAATTTTAATTTTCACCATAGAGTAACAACCTTCTGTATCCGAACATTTGCTCAATATTTGAAAATGTAATCTTTTTGCAAAAAGGATAGCAACACCATTTTGTTAATGATCAGCAGGGGAAGATATAACAGTACTAATCTATTTTTTCTGCTTAAAAGCTAAAACTGTGTCATCAATATATGTCTCCTGTAATAAACAAATATCTGCTTTATGACTTCCTAAATAATCTAAAATTTTAGTGTGCTTAATATGGTGTCTTAAACCTTAAACATTCAGAGATACAATGTTAATATTATTGAAATTAGCCATAGAGAGAGAAGAAGGTACGGGGGAAAAGAAAAGAATGAAATTTAATGTGTAGAAGAATAAAAAGTAGCTCTAGAAATGAATGATAGGACAAAAAGGAAGGACACAGGCAAACATAAATAAGACAACAAAGATATATAAATAATACAGCTGAATCAAACACACGCATACGCAAGAATGGTGTCCCTCAAGAAAGCCTTCATAGCAAATCTTGAAAAAAAGGCAAGTTAAAATGAAAAAATGAAAAATTAAGGCCGAAAGAGTCATGTATCAGTCACATTCGTTTCCATGGACAATGGAGATTGTTGATCCAAGAAAATATGCATGTCTTCTGGACGTTGGAATGATTTAGAGAAGCCATCTTTCCAGATTGGCATCGTAGATGGGTAAAAAAAGACCATATTTAAAACCAGAACTTCTCAATCGTGGTCTCAGCTCTGTAAATTCTTTGCGTATTTTAACAGTTTCTTTAGCAAAGTCCTGATGAATACAGATTTTATTACCATTGCCCATGAAAGATGGGATTTCCCGGGCTCCCTTCCTTATCAACACTAAGGGGCCGATTCCGATTCGTGTCGGTAATTTCTCCGACCGAGCCGGCCTCGGAGAGATTTCCGACCGAATCGGACCCGTGCAGTCCGACCGAACGAGTCCGATGCATTCGTATGCCACCGGACACGAGTCGGTCGGACTCCCATTGAACTCAATGGGAGCCGGTCGTACAACGCGTACGCGGGCTCCCATTGCCTCAATGGGTGCGAGGCGGACAAGGGCGCCCCCTACAGCGAGTACGCCACGAAGCGCTTCGCGGCGTACACGCACAGGTAGGGGGGACCCATGGGTCCCCCCTGTGTGCGCCTCGCACGGGTACGCGTACAGGGGGTCCGACACAGACCCCCAAAGTACGGCTCCGACAGCGAGTTCGAGTCGGACGGCGCGAGTCGGTCGGAGCGGTCGAGGTGCGCATCGTACTTACCCGGCCGGAAAACGTCTCCATTGCGCGGTGCGAATCGGGTCGGAGCGAGTCGGTCGGAGCGGTACGATCCGGGAACCAGTCGGTCGGAGCGGTCGGGTCGCCCGGACGAGTCGGTCGGCGAATACGCATCGTACTCGCTCGCCCGGACGCGTGTACGACTCGGTCGGAAAATAGGGCTCCGGATCGGATCCGGTAAAACCGAATCCGATTCGGAGCACTACCGGCCGAGATCGGAATCGGCCCCTAAATGAATATGGCGCAAAACTTTAAAAATCATTTGTCATAGTTTGTCATGACGAGGGTTGCGATGAGATGGAATTCTATGTGCCTTACCAACTTCAAATTTTTCTGAGAATTTTAAATGAAGGAGACCAGGCAATAATGATTACAAGTACAACCTGCAGTTATTTCCTTCCAGTAAATTAAAGATGCATAAATTTTATTGACGATTACGATTTTCTAAGTCTAACAATAACTTGCTCATAGGTAAAGGTTTTGCTGCCATAGGTGCGAGGCTATCAATTTTAAATTTATTATCCTGAATTTGTAATTGTCTTATCAGAAACTTTCATAGAGAGACCAGCCAGGTTTTTGAGAATATTTTTAATTTCTGAAGCAATAGAATCTGTATTTAGACGTACAGCTTGCAATTCTCCAACAATGTAGTTAATGAAGGTTCATTAGAATCCACAATTTTGGATTTTACAGGTGGAGGAGAAATAGTTTGTTTACGCTTATAATTTCCAATAAGAACATTTTTCCCTTCCATTTTGGCTTAATGAATACATGTTCATTGCACGATCTCAGTTCCAGGTTTCCTGCCAACAGGACAAAATAAGCGTGCCATAAGGAACAGGAAGATGGAGGCATGACTGACAGCTTTTGCTGGTCCTAGCCAGGTACATAAGCTTCTGTCCAATCAGAAGCCAAAATAGGGCAGGAGAGAGCGCCTTCTTCTGCACCGTGGATTTTGATACAGCATAAGGGTTTCTGATTGATAAGCCCCAACAAAGCTCCTTACATTAACATGCTGTGCCTCGCCTCATTTACTGTGAAGGCGTGAGCTGGGCTGTGCAGCCACCATTTGACTCAAGCACAATACCAAAGCAGTAGGTAGAAAGAGCACCCTCTGCTGCTGATATGAAGTTACTTCTAATACCCGTAAGCAATGGTTTGTTTTCATGTTAAAGCTGTAACCTCATGTCCAGCAGATTGCTGGAGATGGAGGTAGGCAGGTTTTGATAGGGCTGCACATTAGTACCTCCTGTGGGAGACTCACCACTGGTATCTTTATTAATTATATGAATCTTATGTAGATACACTGAAAGCCTCGTATGGATCCTGCCCTCAAGCATTACTTTAGTCGCTCGTGACCAATAGTTTATTGGGAACAGGAGAAAAACTTGAGCGTGATGCGTGTATTTCTACATGCCTCTGTTTGAAAGGGATAATGTACCTGACATTCTTTAAGTCTGGCTTGGCAGAGCAGCTGTTTCCAGACCTTATGTGATCAACAAAGAAAGGACTTTCAGAAGTACTACTGAGAGAAGGGCTTAGGCTCCGGCCGCATGTTGATTTCCTAGAGTACAGCATCTTAGTCAGGAGGTGTGCACTTCCACTGAAAACAGTTCTGGGAATGCACTTTATGCCTTATTGGAAAATGTACACTCAAAACAGCAGGTCTGAGTCGAATTTGCTGGCAAGCCAATGATCAAGGCTATAGGCCTGATTAGTTTATTAGGAAAAGTCATGATAAAAGGAATAGACCCGACATGCTTATTATGAGAAGCATATGTTAATGTCAATAGACATTTAAAGGTAGAATGTTATTAAACTATATTAAAGCCTGCAGAGAGATATTTCTTAACATGGATCTTACACATTGTTGTAGTAGGCAAGGAATTTGGTGTTGGCTCCCCTTTCCCCCACCCTGTGACAAACCATGAGGATAGAAGGTTTTCATTGCGATAATTCTCACTAAGCCCACTTAGAAGAGGCTTTGCCATCTGTAATTTTGTATACATTTGTAAGTTAATGATTGCATGCTTGATAGTTACCTTATGGGAAAGCTTACGCTCAATACAGTCTGCCTGAGTTTTATGACAAACCAATGATAAAAGCTATGGCACTTAATCTCCATATAAAGTTATGTCTGATGCAATAAGTCAGGTCTGCTTAATATCTCCGCCCCCAGTGCGGACATAAAGATAGTACTCGTAAATACCCTTTGTGAATTCCCAAACTCGTAAACTTAGACGTTTGTTCTAAAATGTATTTTTGTGAATCGGGCCCATGGTAAATACCTCATTCCGGGGTAACAGTATTTATCACATGTGGTAAATGCCTCACCTGTTCTGCTTAACTTGTAATGATGACCTTAGCTGGAACTTTAAAACAACAATATTCTAGGCACAGTACCATGGCAGGACAGCCACCTACTGATATGTTAAATGTTGTTATTGCAAGCATATACCAGCCATGTTTAGGCAGCAGCATGTTTTCGTTGTTATACTTTTAATCTTGCATGCATTGCTGAGTTTTATGTGTGTTTTATTGTGGTGTGTAAGTGGGTGAATGTAAGATTAAGTCAGTGGGTGGATGATTCAATGGATGAGAGGAAGGATGAGTGACAGAGTGCATGTAAGATGACGAATTGAGCACCTAAACATATTTTTGACTGAACAGGCAGTTTCATTTATAAACCATACCTACTGAAATTGTCATAGCTTGTTTTGAAAAGGCAATTACGTTTTGAAAACCCAAATAGCCATGACAGATGTGGCAGCCCCCACTCTTCATCAAAAGCATACTTCTGGTCAGTTAGGCTTTTAGAAAAATAAACAATGTATGCCTAAACCTATGGCAAAAGTAACAATAAATCATTCAAACAAGGCGTTAGCAATAGCCATTTTCAAGCTTAATGTTGGCGTAATGGACTTTGTTGTCTTCTTGGTTTAAACTCTAAACCGAGGAAATTAATAAATTAAACACCCAATGGATGCCTTAATAACCAGGACAAAGAAGGCCAGCACCCTAGAATTAGGGCCACTATGGATCAGCAGCTCAGCACGCATTCTAGAGATGGTCCCTAGATCAACACAGGATTCTTCTCTGCAGTGTTTCTGCTGCTTTTCTAGGAGAGTTCAGAGACATCTGCCTTCTGTCTCAGGACACAGAATAACATAGTGTTGTATTCCGCTTTAGGTGTCCGTATATAGGTTTTCCTGAAACATGTCCTTATATAGGCACAATTCGCATTGCCCTTATATAGGCATAGAATCCCTGTCCTTATTTAGGCATTAACCGTGCACTCCAAATACAGGCTTGGTCACCGACATCCGTCCACCCTAACGTCACAACGAGTTCTTAGAAACCAGACCCTTAAGCTTCGGGAGTTCCCCCAGCACAGGACTATTGATTTCTCCAAGAACTCATCTATTATGTATGAACCATTAAACCTTAAGGGTTCATTCCTGACGTCTTCCTCTGTCCGACTTCACGTCAATGCTAACATTCCAAAGTACCTACCAGGTATAAATATACCTTCCCTTGCCCAAGCAAGTTAGAGGAGACCTCGACTTCAGAGGAGCCCGTATCCCGGCCTGACGCACTGAGAAGACGCTGTCATCCCTGCTCGCAGAGTCCCGCTTCCAGTGATCTGACTTCCCTCGCGAGGTGTTAGAGTTCGAGTCCGGAAAGAGATTCCCACCGCTCTCATTCTTAAGGTATGGCGCTGACTAGAACCTAGAGGGACTCTTGGCATACTTGGCATACTAGGCTTAACATACTCTTAGTATACCGTAGTAAGGAATACTTCACCTACTTCCTACCTTTCCCTACACCTAGGTTAGGTTAGGTACATTGGGGTAGAACTAGCGTAGATACGCATCGTATGAGTACTCGCATTTTTAGTTCGTTATTTATGTGTATAAATATCCACTAAAAGATAATGCTAGTGCAGTATTATTTATTTCTACTGCTTACGCTGTACATTATTTATCTTGCATACTGTCTTGTGATCGTAACAGCACATATAACTTACACGAGAATCAAGACTGTTCAATAAATCTTTTATTGAAACGCCAGTCTATTCTTTCTGTGTAACTTTGAGGAAAACTAAGCATGCACAATTGAGCTGAGTGAAACGGTTATCTATTGTTTCCACGACTCTGGGACATGTTCCGATTCTAAAGGGAAACAAAGTGGTCACGTTTTGCGGCTGCCAGAAACTACTCCCTTCTTGTTATTCAAGGAGTTTCTATGGCCTCTGAGCTAGCTGGCACAAGTAATTAAGTTTAATATACTCGATAGGGACATATCGACCTTAGTCCTATGTCAAACCTATAGGGTATATTATTCCAATGCGCAGAGCCTATTAGGGAAATAGGAGCTACACTACAATAGTCTGCATATATACCTAACTATACTAAATCATACTTTTTAGGCATCTCTTTTGGGCCTTGAAAGCCCTCCCCTCACCCCCACATAAATAAGAATGGTGTTGTGTTCGAGGAAATCATGTGGACCAATGATGCTGTCACAGGTGCCCGTGTCCACCATGCAGGCAGTGGAAGCTTGGCAAAGCTGACAAAAGGTATGCAGGAAGATAACTGACCTTTCCTTGAGGAAGGCAAGAGAGCTGCTCATCCGAGAGGGCATTGCCATTGAATGGGACAACCAGCTGTGTCCATTAGAATTGGAGGTTGGGAGGATTTCCTAGGGACATTGACTGATCAAACAGGAATGATGCATGAGAAAAGATAATGCCTTGGAGCAGGACTGTTGCCTTGAAGTTGTTCAAGCGGAGCGCCATTCTGGGGCCTCTGTAATAGACAATGCATCTTCCATCTCCTTGAGGGTATCCAGCAGGTTCAAGTTTAGTCAGCATACAATTGACAATGAAGCCCACAATCTACTATATGTTAAGCTAGGCTCAATAAAGAATTAAACTGAGGTACTCGAATACAGAGCTCAGAATGTTCTTACCCACCTTCACCAATTTTATTTTTTTTAAAAGCAGGCACCTTATGTATTGGTGCACTCCCAAAAGACAAAAAAAAGTGTGCTCCCTTGTACCGGTAAACCTTGGCCTGAACCACAAAGGTAATTGGCACTCACAAAGTTGGCACAGGTGACACTGCCAGTACAAATCACATTGGTAACTACTGCATGCCCTTACAAGTTGCAATGGAGCGGGGTGGCAAAGGGTCATTCCCCCTGTGACTCTCAGGTTTAGGCACACATGTTCTGTGACTGCTCCTTATGCAAGGTTACTGACTGCAAAGGGAAGGTGGCAAACATTTGCAAAGATTAAGCTGTCAGTTTCTCACCACGTACACTAACTGCATGGACAAGCTCCAGGTATCAGGAGGATCAGAGTGGTCCCACGAAACGCTACACCCTCTTCCCGATCTACCTCTCACAATGCCAGTACGCTGCGTATTAAAATGAACGACAATGGTCTGCTGCCCCACACAGCCACCCATACCTCCATTCACTATTGTGCATGAGACGCACACCTAATTCCTGTTCACTTAATAGACAGTTTATTGCAGACCTTGTAGCTGCTCACAGTCCACCACAAAGGATTGTGCTGCGAGCAACCCCAACTCACAGCACACAAGTCACTCCAATCAACTGAATTGCTGCTGTGAGGCACCACAGTGACCCCTTCCTGAGGGCAGTCTGGTTTGAAAGAGACAATGACATCACCACCCATGTGGCACGTTGCGCATGTCTATTCATGCTTGCCTTGTCCTCAGCTGCAGATTATGGTAGATCCTGATCTGTGTATATGTGAATAGTGTGGACAGTTGACAAATATTTTGAGCTGTTGTCTAGCATTAATACCAGCTTTTTGTGTCCTCCAATAGATCAACTCTCAGCCTCCCTGCTTGCATGCTTTCAAAAGTCTCAAAACCTTCACAAGAACCAGTAGTCTTACAGAAGTTATTTTCCACTAGCCACTATAACTACAGCAGGGCTGCTGGGCTTGATTCTTGACAAGGTTGCTTTTCGACAACAGCAGTTCCAGCTTCCTTTTTCACCAGCACTCAACGATTACTTGAGGGTTTGGAAGCGGTGAGCGTGGAGTGGGTTTGTGAGCGGTGATAGTGTGGAAATTGAAGTGCACACAGTGGTGGTCTATCCAGACGGGCTGCGTGGAGTGGCTGAAGCCGATGTTGTTTCCTCCTGCGAAGATGGGGTCGAGGATGTGTCCAGCCTTGTGGGTAGGGGTGGTGACGAGCTGTTTCAGTCTGATGTTGGCGAAGTTGTCCAGGAGGGCGGTGGAGTTGGGGGTCGCTGAGGTTGTCGAGGTGGAAGTTCAGGTCTCCGATGTGTATGTAGTCCATGAAGGTGATGGCGTGGGGTGCGATGAGGTCGGCGATGGTAGTGGGGAACGAAGCGCGAGGCCCGGGGGGGGGTCTGTAGGCGAGGGTGCCGCGAAGCGTTGTTCTGGGGCTGGTCTGAAGCTGAAAGTGAAGGTGTTCGGTGGAGGAAGGTGAGTCGCTCGTGTTGGAGGTGGAGAGTGGGAGGGAGCTCTTATGTGCGATGGCGAGTCCTCCTCCTGGGTCGGTTGGGGCGGTCCTTCCTCCAGATCTTGTATCCGTCAGGAATGGCGGTGGCAATGTCGGGGGCGGAGGAGGCATTGGTCCAGGTTTCCGTGAAGAAGGAGACGTCTGGCGAGAGGGTGTTGAGGAGGTCCCAGATCTCTACAGCATGTCTGTGCAGGGAGCGCACGTTGAGGAGGATGCACTTCAGGGCTTCGGTGGTGCTGGCGTCCTGCGTGGGGGAGGCGGCTGAGGGGGTGCGGAGGGTGGTGAAGGTTTGCCGGCAGTGTTGGCAGGAGAAGTGGCGCGGGTTGGTGTTTGGTGAGGAAAGCTGGCGGTTGTTGTTCCATCCGGGGTTGAGTGCGAAGAGGGCATCAGAGTTGTAGCGGTGGGTGGCCGGAGAACCAGGGTCCCTGGCGCTGGTCGCGGTCGGGTTGCGGACGGGCGCAGACGTGCTTGCCTTTGGCGCGCCCGCTGCGAAGCTGCCATTAAATAGGGAAGGGGGAGGGGAGCACATCTGGGAGGCGGGAGCAGGAAACGGCAGGGGGGAGGGGCAGCGGGGGCAGAAAAAGGGCGGCGAACATGGAGGACAGAGAAAAAGGGCACAGGTACAACAGGAAAAAAAGGGGCACAGGTACAACAGGCAATACAGCAAAATACAGATACAAGGCGCAGTAAAGAAGGCAGAAGAGAGACAATACCGGGCACAGAAACACGCAAACAGGCAACTAGAACCCCGACCAGGACAGAGCTGAAGGGGGCAGAGGGCACAACAGCGGAGCTGCTGGGGCGAAGAGCAGGGGCTCTGGCCAGGAGGTCAAAGGTCCTGCTCAAGCACCAGAGCAGCGGTCGCCATTAAATAGGGAAGGGGGGAGGGAAGCGCAGCTGGAAGGCGGGAGCTAGAAACGGCAGGGGACGCGGGGGCAGCAGCAGCGGAAAAAGGGCAGCGAACATGGAGGACAGAGAAAAAGGGCACAGGTACAACAGGAAAAATAGGGGCACAGGTATAAAAGGCAATACAGCAAAATACAGATACAAGGCGCAGTAAAGAAGGCAGAAGAGAGAATACCAGGCACAGAAACGCGCAAACAGGCAACTCAAACCCCGACTAGGAGAGAGCTGAAGGGGGCAGAGGGCACAACAGCGGAGCTGCTGGGGCGAAGAGCAGGGACTCTGGCCAGGAGGTCAGAGGTCCTCCTCAAGCACCAGAGCAGCGGCCGCCATTAAATAGGGAAGGGGGAGGGAAGCGCAGCTGGAAGGCGGGAGCGGGAAACGGCAGGGGGGAGGGGCGGCGGGGGCAGAAGTGGTGGAAAAAGGGCGACGAACACGGAGGACAGAGAAAAAGGGCACAGGTACAACAGGAAAAATAGGGGCACAGGTACAACAGGCAATACAGCAAAATACAGATACAAGACGCAGAAGAGAGACAATACCGGAGACAGAAACACGCAAACAGGCAACTCGAACCCCGACCAGGAGAGAGCTGAAGGGGGCAGTGGCAGGCGGCACAACAGCGGAGCTGCTGGGGCGAAGAGCAGGGACTTGGCTTTCTGACTGCATAATGCAATGCGGGTGAACAGGGTTCTCTTTGATCAGAGACTTTTTATAAGAACACTGTACGCATTGCTATCTTGGCTTCTATAGAAAAAATGGGCACAATAAGACGATACAGCAGTGACTGTCGACGGCTGCATGATGGGCTCACACTTGAAAGAGCAGTATTCAGTACCCACAGGTCTTCAGAGCATTGACAAGGAGCCTGCTGATGAATGATAATGACAGACTGCTAGAGCACTGATGATAACCCAGTCAATGAAGAAATGATAAGCCAGTCAATGAAGAAATAGTAATCTCATAGTCAATGGGGTGATCACAGTGGTAGTTAATGAGGAACTGGATAATGAAAATGATGAGTTGTTCAGGTTTTCCAAGAGCGAACGAGTGGTTGACAAGGGTCTAAGGAGAGAGTTTCATGGCATAAACTTATTCATTTAATGGTCAGGGTCTGAAAATATATCCATTATCTATTTGCATGCTTTAATCTTAACCCCTTCCCAGAGACAGCAGCAGCACTCCTTCAAGTCTTCACCAGAACTGAGTGGTCCTCATTTTAAGAAAAAAATATCAACCTCCTGCGTCTGTACCAATCACTTTTTTAAAATCTAAGGTGGATGTATAAATTGCTTGTGGTCATAAATCCTGCTATTCGCAAAAATAAAGGCTTTATGAACACAAAACAAGGAATCTCAATGGACAAAGATTATTTTGTGAGACACAAATTTCGTTCGAAGGTGGAGCGGGTGTGAAAGCAGTGCCTTCCTAATAATGTAGCGAAAGCACCGATTCATGTATTGATTGGTTATGTTTACCACTTTTCTTTATAATTGATATCCAAGTTTTGTTTTGAATATGTGAAACATGAATATGAGTTGATATATCATTCTTCCTTCTTTTTATGTACATGAAATTGTTGAAATTGGTGCAACAATGTGTTGAATGAATCTAAAGGTCATGGTTATTGAGTAATGTGATCTTTGTTTAAAGTAAAGTATATTTAAATCATGCAGCCACCTATTATTTTGTTTTGAATATTGATAGAGGTCCACGGTGGTTGCTGTTAAGGGCCCAACCCCCTAACGTCGATACATTTTAGCAAGTAGGCATTTGCTTGCTTTACCATTTTGTGTCACTGCCTGTAGAATCAACGTCTTGTTTAGATTGACAGCTGAGTTGTATGTCTGGGTTGTTTGTGCATTCACTCTAGGACAGTCAAATACATTGAGCTGGGTGTGCCCTGCATATCCTGATGGCCCCCTGAGCTAGAGTGGTGGGAGGAGTGGTCACAAAAACCGGAATAGGGTTGTGCCTGGCCTCTCACAATGTTATCTCCGCCCCCCTTTAGTGTGTCTGGAGCCAAGGCAGGATCTTGTGGACAACAAACTTTCCTTTGAAGTATGCCTACATCATAGGCCAAAAGGAGTACAAGTATTGGACCTACAACCCCACATTTTTAGAACACTTCTGGACTGAGTACTCTGCCAAGAAGAAGCTGTCAGGAGGAGTACTGCCCCTTTGCTGTGCGTTGCTTTGCCGGGTTGGCCTACAGTTGCTGCTTTTGACTGTTGGCAGTGATAGAATGGGACTTTGCTTTCTTGTATCCTGCTTTTCCAAGATTCTCCAAGGGATTGTGTGTGCTTGCCTCCTGAAAGACTTCATCTGCAGCATCTCTGAACTCGTACAGATCAAAAAAGTGGAGGGAGGAAGAAGCAGATGTTCATTCAGCTCGGGGAGAGATGCATGCAGGAGCACTGCACAGGATGGTTTAAAGCCAAGCTTAAACCCCTGTCCTATATTTCTCCACACTATGATGCAAATAAAATGCATATTTAAGTTATAGGCCTAAAGACCGTACCTATAACCACATTCCATCTGGAGCAAAGTGTGCTCACTGACGAAGACAGGTAACTGCTTCCACTCACTAATGACACACTATCCGGGAAGCCCTGAAATATAAGGCCTCCATATATATTTCTTTGGTCCAAATGAAGGCCATAGTAGGGGCTGTTCCAGGCCGAAACATGTTGACCCGACCACTAGGTGTCGTGGACCAGAGACTCATCCACTAAACACCGCTTTGTTTTTAGACTTATCCCTATCCTACTCTTTTCCCCAATAAAGATTCACCTAAAGGATAGGCGATAATTTTAATCCACTCATCACTGTCAACATCCAGACAGTCTTCCTCCTGGCAGAGGTTTTGATGTCACTTGCAGAACGGGACACTCGAGTGTCAAGACCCGATGATGACGTTATCCACCGAACCACAGTAAGCAGAGATTACAAACACCGCAGTCTGTGAACGTGTGGTTGAGGGTCTCCGAGACAAAAAGTTCTGAGACTCTGGTATTGAGACATATGTGGTTCATTCCCCCCCCCCCTTTCTGGTAGATAACCAGCATCTCTGAACTCCACTCCTGGGTGTTCTAACCTGCCAAGTGGTGCCAATTCCAGTTCTGGGCCCTTGGAGGTGGTTCTGCTGCTTCAAGACTTAAAAATCAATGCATCGCCCTTCCACCACCGTTTTTCCCGCCGCAAGCTTGCCATGCAGTTGAAAAACCAACGCATCACTGCAGTGCGGCTGAAAAACCCCCAAAAAATAAACCGATGCATCGCCTGTCCGTGGCCCGAAGAACCGCCACAACCCGGGTCCAGAGCACCGAGTCTCCGACATCAGAGACACTCGCTCTGACTTTAATACAGGCCCTGCTGTGCGGCTGAATGAATCGATGCATCACCTGTTTGCGGCTGTGGAAATCGACCCAGGGCCTGTTTTGACGCCGTCTCAACGAGCAGCGCCTGGATTTTCTCAGGCATGGAACCTGTGCGCCAACTTTCCACCGCATTGCCCCGCTGACCGCTGAAAGGAGGCACCTCTGGAAATCAACGCATTGCTTCTCCTTGAAGTATGGAATCGAAGCACCACTTCTCCTGCGTGCAGCAGAACTGACTCAACAACCGACTCATCGCTTTGTTTTCTGACGCTTTCCCCCTTTGCGGCTGTTTTTTTATTTGGATTTTGGCGCATCAAAAGCACTTTGTACTAAAATCAACGCATCCATAGAGTTCTATGGACAGAATTGCCAAAACCCCTCAAAAGTGATATTTGAGTTTTGTATGTTGGATTTTTGTCGTTCTGGTCATTTTGTTTAGATAAAGATTAGTTATTTTTATAAACTGGTGTGGTGTCCATTTGTAGGGTTTTCACTGTGTTACTGTGTGTGTTTCTACAAATGCTTTACACAATGCCTCTGAGATAGGCCTAACTGCTCGTGCCAAGCTAAAAGGGGTTATCTTGGGTGTGTAACTCCCTTACCCTGACTAGAAGGAAGGGTCCCTACTTGGAAAGGATGCAAGCCACAGCCAACTGGCTTCCGGTGCTCAGCACCAGCACTTAATTGTCAACACCACACTTATGATAGTCTGCCACATGGTGGCACTGCTTATCTAATTTAGAAAGCAGCAGAACAACGGTTGTTTATGAATACAATATACATTAAAAAATTACTAAAACCAGCCTCCCCAGCCACTCTTAACTCTGGGGACCTGGAATAATCTTACCTGTCGCACTTGCGGTGAGAGAGATGGTTAGTAGTTGTTTTGATACCGCCATTGGCAG
Organism: Calotriton arnoldi; assembly: GCA_963921515.1. Taxonomy (NCBI): domain Eukaryota; kingdom Metazoa; phylum Chordata; class Amphibia; order Caudata; family Salamandridae; genus Calotriton; species Calotriton arnoldi. Next base: position 40,290 of record CAWUFW010022687.1, on the reverse strand, counting down.
CGATGTCAGGGGCAATTGGTGGTGCAAGCTGCAGTGTCCTCCTGGCCAGGGTCCTGGCACTTATTATTTTACAAATTAAGCACGGACTAGAGACCCCCATGTCCTCCATCATGCTCAACACATCCTCTGGATTCACAAAAGGACTCTACTGGTTATTGCTTCGAAGGCTGTCTCTGGTTAGAAAGCAAGCCCACAAGAATATCATCTGAACCGTTGCTAATGTTGATTAAATTGACAAGCCTGGGATAGCACTTCCAAGGAGCTTGCAGTAGTATGGCTGTCTTTGACACGTTCCAATGAGGAACCAGCATTTTCTCCAAAAGCCTAGACCCATCAAATGGTATATCCATAAGGGATGCTTGCACATCTTTAAGAAATCCTGTTGTATGCATCTAAGCATGGTGCTTAATCATTACACTGGTGCACATGGCACAACCTATGTAGTTTGTTGCTCTTAACACCTACTTAGCCGTGTCCTGTCAATCATAAATCATTTGCACAAAAGCAGTCCTGAAGTCATAGGGAACGGTTGGCAACATCTCCCTGGCCACATCCCAAAGTTCATGTGTATAGCATCACATCAGGCAGACAGCATTCAGGGATCTAAAAGCCAAACTGGCAGATAAGAACGACCTGTTTTACAAAAGCAGCTGGTGAAGTCATATGGAATGCATTGGGGCTAACCTTGTTGGTGGAAGCCTTAATGCCACCTATCTCTCAGGAGTCGGTTCTGGGTCAAAAATGTTGAGTCCTTAGGGGCAGATCTATGATGCCTAGTCGCAGGGTGATTTCGGAGTCCAACTCTGGCTCATACGGAGTATCTACGTTTCTGCCATTCTGTAAATCTAAATATAGGTCAGCATCAGTGCAACAAGGGAGGACGAATTTATCCTTCTCATTGTCACATGGGACATTTTGAAGGCTTGACTGGCATCTGAACCTGAACCAAATAAGGCTTCCAGCCTACAGTAGCACTGACGATAAGGAAGAGTCTGGGGGTCTTCCAAAGTTGGGGGCTGCGCCCTGGTGATCTCATAGCAGGACACTGGCCTGGTGCAGGGCGAAGCCGGCTCTGGATGAAACAAAGGCCTGCATCGAAGCAGGCAGGGTAGTCAAGGGCTCAGCACAGAAGTGGAGATATGTGCTGGCGCCGGCACTGGCTCAGGGTGGGGTTCAATGGGGTCAGTTAGTGTGAGAGTAGGCCGCACTGGTAGGAATCTGACTGAGGGACCATGTAGTTCTATAGTGCCTGAAGGAGCTGGCAGCATCCCAAAAAGTTGCAGCATCATTTCTCTGCAAGATCAACAGTGGTTTGGGAAACAAGAAGCGTGCTAGGACCAACCACAGGATGGGTTCTGAGTCAGACAAGGGTGTGGAGTCCAGTCCTTTGAGTGCTGACTGCCTGACTTCTCCTTGGAGTAGAATGACAGGATGCTTGTACTTCTTGCGTTTAAGGCGAGACTTGTATCTCAACTTTGCCTTAACTAAGGATGGTGACACTGCAGGATTAGCAATGAGTTCATTGTCTGGAGCATGATATACTCCGTTTGTTGTAATAGGCGACATACAATTTTGCCTCCCACTCCCTGATGGACGTGCAGGTCTGCTACAGGACTTGCCACGTGCCAGTCAGGGACTCTGTATCCCAACATCCTTTGCAGCCAAACAAAAGGGGCTGACCCTGCTTTCCCCAAACTGCACTACAAAGTGCCAGCCCACCTCCCATGCTGCAGGACTTGCAGGTCTGCTACAGGACTCGCCACTTGCCAGCCAGGGACTCTGTGTCCCAACATCCTTTGCAGCCCAAACAAGAAGGGCTGACCCTGCTTTCCCTGCACTGCGCTACAAAGCGCCTGTTCACCTCCCGCGGCACGGGAAGCACCCGGCCTTCGTCTGGGGCCAACAGCAGGCCTGTCTTGCGCCCGTGAGCACCAGGAAGAGGCCGGGCAGGGCCACCCCTTGGGCCCTGCGCTACACCTTGCACGCCTCTCTCCCTGGGAAGGAGCCCATCAAAGTAAAGCCTAGGAAGGTGACTATTTATTTGGAGGGCACATTGTCTTCTTGATTGTTTAGATGGGCAAATGTAAAGCTACGGAGTCCCTCCCTGGGAAGAAGAAAAGCTCCCAGGTTGGTTCTGACGCAATTGCATCTAGCTCTGTTGGAGGATATTGATATCCTTATTGAGGAGGTGGAGTCCCTTCTGGGGGAAAATAGGAGGCCCAAAACTAAGGAAGGAGGAGTCGGGGAAAATAATGCCGATTTTTGCTACCAAACGGAGGCCTAACCTCCGGCCCCAGAGTGCTATTACCCCTCAGCCACAAGATTGTAGGGCCAAATACGGTTAATCCCTCTTCAAATAGGCCCTTTAACCAGGAGATAGTTCCGATTAAACCTATTATTGTATGCTCAAATAGAATTTCTGTTCTTGCGGATACCCAGTTGGCTCTTGACAATGAAGGGGGGGATGGGAGGGGGGGGTTTGTGTGTGAATGAACCCTGTGTAACGACTGATGAACCTGGGGTCAGTACGGTGGCAAATATGAGATCTGGTAATGATAGGGAGTGGATATATGTTTAGAGTTATTGCTCTCGTTAAGAGACTGCAGGAGGAGATTGTCGAATTACAAGCATAACTGGTGACTGTCAGCGGAGGTTGGAAAAATCAAGTCCCAGGGGAATTGTGTCTAGCATTAAGACTGCGCCCTCTCTAATGGGACATACCTCGACACCTCCCTCTTGGAAAATTGCAACACCCTACAGTGACGTGAACTAACACAAGTGCAGGAATGAATGGGTGGCCTAGAGTGGACCAACATCTCTCACATCTAGTGCAGAAGGGTGCAACTATAAAGTCTTTGAAGGGCCATGAAAATCATAGCAAGAGATTGAACCTTGTTTATTTGACAAAGGTTCCTAAGCTGGCCAGTGGGTTGAGAGAGGACGAGGACTCATTATCTACTAGATCTATCAATTATATAAGATCAATACGGAATTGCTATTCAGTAATAAGTGAAGATATTTGATCTACTAAGAGATCCGATGACCCATTATTTAATTGGGGGGGGGTCCTTCGATTTCTTTGAAATTTAGCTTAGGGACCCTAAAATGGTAGAAGGGCTTATGGGACTGGAACTTAGGAAAAATCTTCTGGTGGGGACCCAAATGCAATTTAAACTTAGGCCATCTTATTCCTCCTTCCCACCACCTGCCACTGGTAACATTGACAAGGATAATGACTCTGGTCTGTCAAGGGTGTATTGACTGGTAGAGAGGAGTATCCCTACTTTAGGCATGGATATTGATCACCCACAGCATACAACTAATACTGGAATTCTTAGAACCTCTGACCCTCCTACAGTAATTTCTCTGGGCGAGTCAGATGTGCCCTTACAATCCACACAAAGTCAGAAATTGGCCAATATAAACATCTTGTCCTGGAATGTTGCTGGGTTACGTTCCAAGCTTGGTGACCCTGCTTGGGGCTTGTTCATCGACCAATTTGATATTAGTTTACTCCAGGAGACCTGGAGCTTGGATCATAGATCAGGCATCCTCAATTTTTTGTTCCAGCTACCTCCAGTGGAAGGGGGCTCCCCTCTGGTGACCTTTTAGTATGAATGCACATTTCCTTGAATATAACACTCTGCCCTCTGAACACTGCATCTTTAGATATCCTAGCAATAAAAATCACTGTGTAAAATAAAGCTGTGATTTACTTGTATACTGTGTACAATAGGAGGGTAAGAGGAGGTAGAGAAACACCAGCTTTGAATCAATTGAGGGTGCATAGGGAGCAATGTAACCTACATGATCTTGTGATAATCGCCGGTGATTTTAACACCACCTTTGAACCCCTGCATAATGATGGTCATTTACTAACTGAGGTGGAAGATGAAGAATGGGGTTCCCCTCCCTTGAGATTCCACCTTTGACGAGATGGACCGAGGCAGCGTACCAGCTGCTCTCATTTACCCTGTCTTGTGGCCTGAGGGCTTACAATGGGCGGACAAAGTCAGATGCTCATGCTACACATGCTTACAGCCGAACTGACCACACTAGCAGGATAGATTATATTCTGCTTTCACTCCCCCTATGGAAATTCGTTGATGATAGCATGATCATTAATAGATGCGACAGCGATCGCAACGCTGTTGTCTGTAAACTGTTTAATCTGATGGACCACCAGGAGCAAGTTACATTATCCCACTCTACCAATTTAAATCTATTGAATAATAACCAATGACTTAAATGGGTTAATATGGCATCTAGAGCTAGTATTAGCTATGAGCAAGGCACTGCAGGAGGCTAAACAGATTTTAGAAAATCACCTTCCCTCGCAGTCTCCACTGCAGGATGTTGAGACAACCCGGAGGCATGGTACAACCACTTCTCTGAGCTTTTTGACTCCTCCTCGGGCCTAGCCACTGAGGGGTGTGCCCCAGAAGAATATGGATTTGCAGCATGCTCACCACCACAAATTATAGCACATGATGAAACCCTATCTGCAATTAACTGTGTCACTTTGGGGAAAGCGGCAGGTCCGGATGGGGTACCCAGAGACCTATTTCATGTGGATCCAGAGAGTTGGGCCACATATATTAATATCTCATCAAATGTGACCCTTAATGGGGCGGAAATCCCCAGTAGCTGGAAGGCTGCAGAGATAATACACATATATAAAAAGGGCTCTAGGAATTCACCCTTAAATTATAGGCACATAAGATTGATAAATGTCACACAAAAGGTCTTTTGCAGAAAAATCTTAAAGAGACTCCAGGACTGGATTGATAAGAATGAGGCTCATCACATTTACAAGCAGGGTTTCGAAGTGGTATCAGTACCATAGACCAGATTTTTAGACTCATGGCGATCAATTGGAAGACAGTGGTCCTCCAAAAGGCGCACCTCTATACTGTCTTTGTGAATATTAAATCTGCATTCAACTTGGTTCCTTGGCTAATACTTTGGGCGGTGTTAAAACATAATGGAGTTTCTGCTGATTTACTGAGCATTATAGTGAGACTGCATCAAGATACATATGCACAGGTTAGATGGAGTTCCCAGGGGAAGTTCACAAAATGAATAGCAACTCCCAAATGGGTACGCCAAGGCTGTGTACTCGCCCTGACCTTATTTTCCCTATATCTGAATGATGTGGTGGCCAACCTGCAAACCTTTGATAGTGAAGATTGCAGGGAGGAAAGCCCCCCTCCTACTGTTTCAGATGATACTCTGCTGGTGTCTAAGACCCGAATGGGTCTACAGATACTGGTTGACATATTTGCGGACTTCTGCGCAGCGAGAGTGTTGATAATAAATTAAACGGAAACCAAATTTATGGCCATCAACCCACATAAGTCATTTAGAGGACCTATTACAGTAGAGGGGACTCAACTTGAAAGAGTTTCAGAGTTTGATTATCTTGGCATAAGCTTTACTCGCAATATGCTCTGGTCCTCCCAGTTCAAGAAGAGTAGTATGAATTTATTTCATCATGCGTTTGGGATACAGAGAATGTACTGGGCGTTTAAAACTAAACAGATATCACCTGCACTGAGCGTGAAGGCCGAAGGCAGTGCCCTCTATGGGCAGAGATGTGCTGGATTGTCCTGTTTGGGAAAAGTTGAGAATAACTTTTTGAGATCTCTGATCGGGCTCCAGAAGAGTACACACCTGTTACCCTTACGTTGGGACCTGGGTATAAAGTATGAGTTATTTACCTTCGGTAACGATGTATCTGGTAGAGACGTTGTCTAGCCGCAGATTCCTTAACTTAGAATATCCCCAGGCGTCAGACTGGATCCGGAAAATTTTGCGCAGCAGTACCTATGCGTGCCAGGGGGCGGCGCCGCCTGGCTCCACACTGACGTCGTCCCCGGACATGACGTCAGTGGAGCCATATAGGACGCCCCCGGCGCGCTGACGTCAGTTTTCTTCGGAGGAACTTTTCCACGCCACAACGCGGAGCCCCCAGCAAAACTGTGAGAATATGGGAACAGTGTGCCAATAAAAAAGAAAATTGGTGAGAGAGAAAGAACCAAGGGTGAAAAAGTACCATGAACGACAGTGAGAAGCACTGTCGACGGAAAGGTGTTGAAAAGGAAAGAGCAGAGCCATACTCTGAGAGGCCATTTCGCAACAGCGAAGTGAATGTCACCTTTGAGGGAAATCGACCCATAAAAGTAAGACCGAGGCAGACGACAGAAAGTCTGCACCAGAGAAAGGGAATGAAGAGAGCAGAACAGTATACTGAGAAGCAACCCTGCAAAAGCAAGAGAATGCCCTCTCCTGAGGCAAGACGGCAATGAAAAGAGCCGAGAGCGACAGGCAAAAAGCTCCAAACCATAGGATTAAGAAAAGAAAGAAAGAAATAGGGAGACTGTGTCCCCTGTGATAGAACTATCGGACTGAGGAACAGGCCAGAAAGACGTCAAAACTAATTGACTGTAGGAGTGTCAACGGAGAAGGCGGGTGGGAGGGTAGAGAACACCAGTAGGCCCCATACTGGAGGAAACCGATGTGGAAAAACGCAGAAGGACACCTGAACCCACCGCCCCAGCATGAGAATGGGGGGAGCAGAACAAGTAAATCAAAGGAATAAGCCTGACTGGGAGTGAGGCGAAAGACACCGCCCCGTAGAAGGACAAGCCACCCCAAAGGAGGCGAAAAGCCGAAAACCCCACCTGAAAATGTCCTCGCAGATCGGGGAGGATGGGTGGGCGTTAAGGAATCTGCGGCTAGACAACGTCTCTACAAGATACATCGTTACCGAAGGTAAGTAACTCGTACATCTGATAGAGACATCTAGCCGCAGATTCCTTAACTTGGAATAGATACCAAAGCTATACCCCATAGGAGGCGGGTCTGCGACAGAACCCCACTAAGTTCCCAAGGGAACAGAAGTGTCAACCAGCTGACTAAACACAGTGGGGGCAGCACTGCCAGAGTGGCCAACACCGGACCAGGATACTCCGTAGGGAGTGGCCAACAATGAGAGGCAAAGGCATCAAAAGCTGCCGAGGCGGCAGGAAATCCCTGTTGGTAAAACAGAGGAGAAAATGAGTACAGAACCAGAAGGGCTGAACAAGACCAGAAGGAATGAAAGTGGATACCTGCTGGAAACGGAGAGGAACCAAATGCAGGGTGTGAGGGATCCACAGGATCTGATGGACCGTCAAAAGAGAAAGGTCTAACTAGGGTACCAGAACGTACCGAGTCCGAGCAGGCAGGACGGACATGCATGACAGGGAAAGAAGCACTGTGGAAGTGGGAACAGCAGCGGAAGGATGCTGACGACGCCCAAGATGAGTCAGTGGTACAGGAAACACAAGACCTGCTAATGCGCCATCGCCCATGCACCGGTCACGTGAAGGGGCGGGCAGCAAAAGGCAGAATGGCTGAGAATAACGGCAACAACCAGTGCCACGCACGTGGGGAACAGAAGTACACAAGAGAAACTGTATGTACCGCCAGAACCACACCATGGAAAGGAGAAGGCCCCATCAAGCGCCACGAGCAAAGCTGAGACACGAGAGACGCATCTACAGGGCGTATCGCGTGAAAGAGAGCCGGCAAAACTAACACACGTAGCAGACTTACGCTCACGAAAGTGAGGGACAAGACCACGGCCACCGCAAGGAGGACTATGCCTGCGGGGGGCCTGGGTGTGTGTAGTACACCGGTGAGAAAGAAAAAACACCATAGCCCCAACAGCCATGCAGCAGCGGCACCGGACAGAGCAATGCCCATAGCCAGACGCAAAAACCACAGGCGGTAGGGAAGATCCACTGTCTACCGCGAGACAGACAGGGAGGCCGAGCAGTACTGGAAGGAGACAGTACGAAACGTAGCGGAGGAACAAAAGTGGATATACACACAATAGCCCACCAGACAAACCATGTGCTGAGGAGACACTCCCGCTGAGAGCAGCAACCGCAGCCCGAAGGAAAGCACGACAACACCTGCGCGGAATGCAACAGGGGAATGGGAAGCGCTGGCAGGGGAAGTGGCCAAAAAGCAAGGCACGAGACAATGAACAGCATCAACGTCTGGGCCAGAACGCCACCATGGAGAGCGAAGTCCAACCATGAAAGGACTACGCAGTATGGATATAGCAGAGTAGAAGTAGGCAACGTAAGTTGCCGGAAAAAACGCACCAGCCCGTGACAGCGAGTATACTAGGGAGCAGGTATCGTACGCCTATAGAACACACAAGGATAGTGCCGAGCTAGCTGTGCGTGCTCGGGGACAGCGACAGGGCCCTCAGGTAGGCCGTCCACAGATGGAACGGCCGCAGCGAAAGAACCACGACGAGACGGGAGGGACCTGAAAGCCCTCCCGGCCTGAAGAAATGGAGCAGTGTACAGGCACAGCCGCAGGACAATGTAGTGAAAAGGACCCCACAGAAGGGTACAAAGACTGCTGTGGGAAGAAGGCAGCTATACAATAGCTAACGAATACCCCACATAGGGTAAGTATCAACCCCAACAAGGGGCACCTCTTGAGCGTGAGCTCATAGACAGAGGACGTAAAAGTGTAACTCAGAAACCACAGGTCCTGAACACATAACCTTTGGAGTAAGAGTCCGCAACCTTAACCACTAGGCCATAGTGACTCAGAAAGATAAGCAGCTGACCTGCTGCATGAAAGACAGAAAAGACGGCGAGAAGCCGCCCAGGCCGCACAGGTATCACAGCATGAACCCAGGGCCAACATGAAGCAAAGACAACAGAGCAGAGGGTGAGGACAAGGACCGCAACCGGAACAAAAACTACGGAAGGGTAGACAGAAGGCGGTGAACCGCAGAGTCCGCATATGCGTCAAACAGGGACACACCATCAAATGGCAAATCCTGGAGACTGTCACGGACATTCTCGGGGAAACCCCCGCCGCGCAGCCAAGCATGGCGGCGCAGAGCAATGGACCTCGCCATTGCCCGACCCACCGAATCGGTAGAGTCAACGGCGGACCGAATGGTAAAGCGCACCATCTCTCGGCCTTCGTGAAGGAGACGAGACATGTCAGCCCGAGTACTCTCAGGGAGGGTAGGCAAAAGACACTCCACAGAGTCCCAAAGGGCACAAGAAGCCCGGGTAAAGACGCAAGCTGTGTTCAGAGCACCTAGGGCTGAACTAGCGGATGCAAAAATGCCGCGTCCACATGTCTCCAACCAACGAGACTCCCTAGTAGGAGGCTGCAACAGAGGTGGAGAGGAAGGCTGCGTGGCCAAAGACAGCTGGACTACGAGGCCTTGAGCCCCAGGCTGAAGGGACAAACAGGCTGGGCTCCCAGGGGCCGGACGATGCCTATGCGCAATGGCCCGGTCGACAGCATCTCCTGAAGAGGGCCGTGCCCACGTCCCAAGAAGTGCGTCGAACAACAAGCCGCTAAAAGGCAGCAAGGGCTCAATATCCACCTCACCCTGGGTGGGAGAAGATCCAATAACGGATCGGAGGACAAGGAGACAGAAGGAGGGTGCAAGTGTAAAACAGCTGCAGCCCTGCGAATACCCTTTAAAAACAAAGCACCATCTTCAGTGGGCGTCCTGGGGGCGACAATAGTCCATCTGTAGGGGACGGCTGCAAGCTGACACGTCCCGCAGCAGGAGGAACAAGGGGCCACTGACCCCATGGCATCGGAGCCAACCGGCGTGGAGACAAGTCCGGGCATACCGGATCTGTGTCCTCCGGAAGCGGAAAACCAACAGGTACCGGCGGCCGCTCCGAGATGGCGTCAAACCGACGTCGACCTCCACGAGGGGCGACCCGGGCAGACAAGCCGGCGTTGACGTCCCCACCACCGACAGGTGCGGAGAAGGAGCCTGACGACCAGGAGGCGACAGGCATGGTGCCGCCGGCGCCGCCGATGTCGAAACATGGAGCCGCCAGGGGCTATGCGGAGACAAGGCAGAATGGCACGACATGGGGCTGGAACGCCCATCGGGGTTGTGACCCGACGCCGGCAGGACTCCGGAGCCAGAGTCGAGGCACTCGGCCAGCGCCGAGGGCGAACCCGCCGGCGAAGATCCGACCTGAATGCCTACCTCCTCTGTGGGACCCGAAGGCGCGCCAGGGAGAGGAGGTGACCCATCGGGGTTGTGACCCGACGCCGGCACGACTCCGGAGCCGGAGTCGAGGCACTCGGCCGGCGCCGAGGGCGAACCCGCCGGCGAAGATCCGACCTGAATGCCTACCTCCTCTGTGGGACCCGAAGGCGCGCCAGGGAGAGGAGGTGACCCGAAGATGGAGTGCAAAGCCTTGTAGTAGGCTTCCATCTGGGGTCGAGTCGCACCATTACCCGGAAAGGGTGGGTAAATGGAGGCCGACTCTGGGGGGCACGGCTCCGAGAGGGAACGGGAACCATGACCCCCATCGTCACGTGGAAGCGAGGTCTTCGACCTCCGTGACTTGTGCTTGGACTTACCTTTAGGTGAGCGACGGTCGCGGGAACGACTCCGGGAGCGGACGCGGTCAGAAGAACCAACCGGAGAGCAGCGGGGAGACGCCGTGCGGGATATCCAGGCGGCCAGGAGCTTTATCCGGCGCTCCCGTAGGGACTTCGGACGCATCTGCCGGCAGGCGGCACACTCCACGGAGTCGTGGTGCGACCCAAGACACCACATGCAAATGGTGTGCGGGTCCGACGCCGACATCTGTCGCAAACAAGTCTCGCACACTTTAAAGCCCGAAGGCATCGCACACTGTCCCCCGACGCCAAAGGACGTCGAAAAAGGCCTGAAGAAAAACAGGCCAGAGGAACAGCTGAATCCCGGATCCGCGTTGGAACGCGAAAAAGAAGGAAACTGACGTCAGCGCGCCGGGGGGGTCCTATATGGCTCCACTGACGTCATGTCAGGGGACGACGTCAGGGTGGAGCCAGGCGGCGCCGCCCCCTGGCGCGCAGAGGTACTGTTGCGCAAAATGTTCCGGATCCAGTCTGACGCCTGGGGATATTCTAAGTTAAGGAATCTGCGGCTAGATGTCTCTATCAGATACAAACTGTACACAAAGCACAGTTAAGATCAGTTTTGTTTTGGGGGAGTCTCAAGTCCACACCCACTCTAGTGGAGTATTATAATGCTTTTAAAGAAATAGTCGAATTAGATAAGAACCATAAGATCCACTGGACACGATCTATTAGAGATACATTGTCCCAAATTGCCCTACAGGAACACTGGACTCACCATGATTGCCCTCTAGACCTTTCTAAGGTTGCACTCAAGGAAGCCTTTTGGGGGCATAAATTGGCATCAGAGGGGAGCAATAGCAGGCAAGGAGCTTTATCTGTTGCCTTTCTAGATTTAAAATTGCACAGTATACACAAACCTTTCCTAAATTATATCTCGGCTCCTTTAGCTAGAAAACTGTACATTAGGTTTCGACATGGCTCACTCCCCTTACAGTCTTTTTGTGCAAAATGGAAATCCAAATTGGATTAGAGCACAGCTTGTCCGACATGCCAGTATCCAGATGAGAACCTACAACGCTTTTTCTTTTTCTGTCCTGGATATGCAAAACCTAGGTCGAGATGGATTCTACCCATTTTGAAGCAACTGGGGATTAGGCAGTGTGTAGTAGCATTAAGGCTCCTGTGAGCAGAGTCAGAGGAATCCATTGTTTGTGCAGTTGTGAAGTATCTCCACTGGAGCGGGAGTATTAGAGCAAACACGATAAGGCAACTTACTATAGATGCTGGAGAACCATCCTAGAATTAACACTTGAATTAAATTAAAAGACGGAATCGGGCTGGATAACTTTCCCTTGATGTCTTTCTTTCTTTGAGTCTAAGGGAGCTGGAGTTGCTTAAAGCCCTTTTTTGTGTGCTTATGTCTCCAAACCTTATATACAATGAACTGGATGATATAAAGTAATGGTTTTAGCCTCTGGAATCAGAAAGTTTCTTTCTTTTATATGGAACTGTCTACTATGTGCTGTTTTTATTTATGTATTCTTAAATGGTTTTATATTTGGTGTTTTATACATATTTATTATATTTGTTATGTTTTACTCATATACTGCACTTTTGTGGTCTAAACACCGAATAAAGTCAAATTGATTGTTTGAAATAATTTTTAATTCTGACGATACCTTACATTTTGTGAATGAAGTTGACTCATTAGGCTTGTCTATGAAAAGCACAATGAAAAAGACGCTCATTCACACAGATGTGGCTACAGACATCTAATATACATATATACATTGCCTCGCTGTCACATCAGTTTCGCATTATCAAATAGTGTGGTGTTTACTCCTTGGGAACAAGTGAAAATCCAAGAAATGACACTGGCATAGCCATGCTACTCGACAATCCATGTGTACGTATCAAAATGTATTGCTAAAATAAATTGAATACAATATGGATTTACACAGCACACACAACAGCCTGCTTAGACCAGATGCGGTGCAGTTCATTCATGAGCAGGTTCGGATTAACAAGTTTATTCTTGAATGCTGGTAGTGCCGGAAAGAGGTGAAGAAATTTTGCACAGATGACTGGAGTAACTGCCTCACAGTATCCCTGTTCATGCTAATCTGCAAACATCAGTGCTCCTACTCAAAATACTTTCTCGCCCTCAACCAGAGTGTTAGAGAGACTTTTAATAAACCCTAACATAGGACTCACTCAATCACCCACCCACAGCAGGGGGCGACCGGTGTGTGATATTAGTGGATGCTGGAACATAACTTGGAGCGGTGAATGAGAGATTCCATTTAATGCACGCTGGGCCTGCGTGATAGCTTTAAAAGCAGATTCCTTGAGAAATGGAAACTGATTGGAGGCTTTAGGGATTACTGTATGTTGTTATTATACTGAGTGACTAGCTTAGGTGCAACTGTTTAGGGTTTAGGTCTAGTTGAGTAGCAGTGATTGGAGGGCGTTACATTAATTTACTTTGCTAGCAAAAGGAGCTCAGGGTAGTGCACATGTGATTTGTCAAGAACATGTTTATGGGTGTTTACGAAGGAGGTGTGTTGAAAACTGACTGCATCAATGAAGTCAGTGATAAAAATATAGGCTTTTAGCGATTCTTAGTCGAAGACCTTTGATGTGCGTAAAGGATGCGCTTAACACGGCCAGGTCAAAGGAGGAGAAGGATGGAGTGATTTTAAACACCTAATACCAGTCAGTCAGGAAGACCATGGTTAAGCTGGTAGATCACACAGGTTGTCTCAGCAGTGCACAACACTGCCAAAGGCATTTGCAAACTTAAAAATGAATGACCATGTTAATACCCTCCTTTACCTTTACATTCACCAGTCGACCAAAGATCCTTTCTACCCACTATACAGCACTGATTATTGGGATCTGTAAATCGGTTATACAGCAGTTCTCGCTGAGAGGATAAATGACGAAAGCCTCCCCATGTTCATTGGTTTTGGGGGGCATCCCCAAAAGCCTCAATTTTTCGTGGTTTAACTTTAAATGTTTTCTTCGTAAAAGCCGCACACCAGAGTCATTTTGAGGCCCATTCCAACGACTCTGTCTTTAAAAGTAGGTCTGCAGAAGTGACCATACTTGCACATTTCTACTTGGCATGATCCAGTTTCTATTTTAGCAGAACAACTGCAGACAAGCCCAAAGTCCAAGGAGTTTCTAGTGGGCTCAGCTGTTGACGAGGTTTATCAAGTCAATCAGGAGGTCTGTTCGGTGGCAGTCATAGAGAGCCTTAGCCAGCTTCCCCACAGTCGTGCCTTTTGTGCCTTCCCTCATCTGCCACTTCTGCAGCATCTGGTAAACCTTCTCTCTTAGCCCATCCCGCTCGTAGTCATGGTCGATCTCATCAATTTCTGGGTCACGCAAGCCCAGTTTGCGGGCACAGGTTTTCCACTGTTTTCCTAAGTTGTCTCTCACTAGATCAAGTTGCTGTTCTGCAACTAGGCTTGTACACTCTGAAAGAAAACAAAAACAAATCAGGGTAGCACGGGGCAGAAAGTAAATCAATGATCAAACCTATATACACATTTATTTCTTCTGAGCTCAATTATCTCCAAACTTAGTTCTTCCAGCTAAAGAGAGCAGATTTGTTTTAATCAAAAGCATAAACAGGAATGCTGATACAACACATACCAAAACCTAAATACGTCCCTATATTGTGCTTCTAGTTTATCCATACCTCCAATTCTTATTTTACATAATTAAATATATATGTCTTGCTCTTTTTTTGGGGTGTTGCTAACATATTCTCCCCATCACTTTTTCTTCAGATGGCAATTTCTTCTTTTAAAACAGACTTCTTTTTATAAGATCTTTTTTGGGAGCGGGGGAGTCTGGGGAAATAGGTGGGCCATATACCACTGTGTCTCATGAGACGGCAACATGTTTTCCTAGTCCGGCAGTTACCTAACCTTACAATGCTTGCACAGAGGGGCTACCAGTCTCATTTGAGATGCTGATTGGGCTAGTCACTGAGGCATTATGAACAGGAAGGGTTTGATATAGTGGGCATTATTCCCCCACACTTTTGATAAACTCAACTCCAAGAAAAAATAGGCTTGTTGAAGTTTTTCTCCTCAGCAGAAGATATGGTGCAGGTTTCCAAAGCTGGACAAATGATTTGAGACTCCGACTTGATGGGATAAGCTCAAAAACATGGTGCTGTAGCTCACAAGAATTCTATGAGGAATAGCACCATCTTAATCCGCATTAACGTCTATGCCTAACTATGCATAGAGAATACACCAGAGGGTCGTTCTGGAAATCAAGAGAACTTAGAGTTTTCTCCGGAAAAGATGACAGCAGGACAAAGTTGAATTTGCCTGCATTACAGCATGCTGTCATAGGACACTAAACCCCTCCAAGAAGAGCTGCAGGAAGCATTTTCTGAGCGTGGGAGAATAGAGAGAAGGGACCCCTTTCAAAGTTTATATTGAACCACTATCTTTTAGGTCTTTCAAATATGATTTTCTATACTCCTCGGTGTCCAATCTTAAAGGATGGGCTATGGCTGCAGCACAGTAAGCCTCTCCATCAGAACCTAAGGGCAGTGGCTAAAGCAATGAAGCACTCCTAGGCCACCATGAACTTAGCATTGCGAACAGCATAAGTGTTAGAGATGCTCATTAAGTATTTTGAGGCTTTTTATGCAGCAATCCAATCAAGAGCAGAATCTTTTGAGGTAATGAACTAATGAGGCTCCTGTCATGTTTTCTGGTCTGACACTAACATCCCACAGCTTCGGCAACCAGGTCTTCAGAGGTAGCAATGCACAAGCTTCTGGTTACATAGACAAATCCAAACCTTCCAGCCAGTTCTTCCCGCTTCTTTCACTGGGTCAAGGGTCTTGAGCACATCCCAGGAAGAAATTAAGGGAAATCTTTAATTATAAAATTGTCTTTTTTCTTTTGCAGGAATCGAAGCCATGTCCAGGTCGACAAGACAGTGCCTCACTCTTGAAATCCTGAAGGCTCTCCCCCCGCGCAGCTCCACTGATGTGGGACTGCCCTTAGCGTTGCTCGAGCTCCTTGCCAGGTAGGTGGTGTTTGAGGCCCTGCGTAGCTCCTTGCCAGGTAGGTGGTGTTTGAGGCCCTCCTCCACACGCAGGCTCCTGAGCGCGCCTCATCCCAGGTGGTCTAGTGGAAGAGCCTGCTCTTCTGCTAGTTCGCTCTGTGTGTGTCATCTTTTCTCTGTCTGTTTTCTTTCGGTTTGCCTCTTTTTTCCTGTTTGCCTCTTTTTTCTGTTTGCCTCTTTTTTCCTGTTTGCCTCTTTTTTCTGTTTTGCCACTCTTTTTCTGTTTGCCTTTCTTTTCCTCTGCTTCTCCTCTTTTTGTTCCCTGCCCTTCCCTTTGCCTCCTTTTCCCTTGCGCTCCCTGCCGCTGCTGCCCCCGTGGCCCCTCCCCCACCCCAGCGTGCCGCTCCCGCCTACCAGCTGCTACCCCTCCCCCTACTTAATGGCGGCCGACGCTGGGTGCCGAAGGCGCGCCAAAGGCAAGCCCATCTGTGACCGTCCGCGACCCGACCGCAACCAGCGCCAGGGACCCTGGTTCCCCTCTCCCCGCCGGTATGACCCCAGTACTCTCCACGCACTCAACCCAGGAAGCAACAACTGCCAGTTCTCAACGCCGAGGAACCCCCAAGGCCCAATCTCCTGCTGACACTGCCGCTGCACCTTCACCCACCTCCAGACCCAGGCAACTACCCCCAACACGCCGGACGCCACCGCACACAAGCCACTGAGCTGCATCCTCCACAGCGTTCGCTCCATGTACAGACACACTGTAGAAATCTGGGACCTCCTCAACACTCACGAACCCGACGCCGCCTTCTTCACAGAGACCTAGACCAACGTCAGCGCCACACCTGACATCGCAACTGCCATTCCCGATGGATACAAGATCCTGAGGAAAGACCGCCTCAACCGCCCAGAAGCAGGCCTCTCCATCGTCCACAAGAGCTCCCTCTGACTCACAACCACCAACTCGGACGACGCCTCACCCCCCAATGGAACACATCCACTTCTAGATCCAGCCCAACCCCAGAATGATGCTCCGCGGAACACTCGCCTACAGACCTCCTGGACCCCGCACCCTCTTCAGAAACGTTATCGCAGACCACATTGCACCCCATGCCCTCGCCTCAACGGACTACATACTTCTCGGAGACCTGAACTTCCACCTGGACAACCACAACGATCCCAACACCACTGGCCTCCTGGAGAACCTCACCAACATAGGATTGAAGCAACTTGTCTCCACCCCCACTCACACAGCAGGACACACACTCGACCCAACTTCGCCGGAGGAAACAACATTTGCTTCAGCCACACCACGGAACTGCTCTGGAGAGACCACTACTGCATCCACCTCTCCTTCACGAAACCCACCACTCACAAGCGCACGCTCCGCCCCCAAAGCAGAAGCGGGAATAAAGCCTCCGAAGAACACCTCGCCTCCACCCTCACCTGCACTTCCCCCCCCCTACTACAACAGACACCAACACAGCGGCAAGCAACCTAAAACTAATGGATCGCAAACTGCGCCAACACCCTCGCCCCCCTCCAGAACACCATGAGACGACACAACAAGAAAGCCAAGTGGTTCACCACGATCTCCGCAAATCCGAGCGCTCCTGCCGGCGACTAGAGAAGAAGTGGAGAAACATCAAAACCCCAGAAGCACACTCCGATGACATAGCGGTCATCACAGCACATCACCAACTCATCAAATCAACAAAGAAAAACTTCATCCAAGACAGAATACTCTCCAGGAGCCCACAACTCTAAGGAACTCTTCGCCATCATACAGGAATTCGCCAAACCAAACAGCAAAACAACCGACGTCCCTCCATCCCAAGACATCTGCAACAAACTCAATTCCTTCTTTCACCTCAAGCTGCTCTACGACAACTTCGACGACCAAGAACACGATACCGCCGCAACCCCCACCGACGCCATCCAACAGACCCTTTTCACCTAGAGCCCTCTCACCACAGAAGACACCTTAAAGACAATGAAGAGCATTCACTCCGGAGCACCTACTGACCCCTGCCCGCTCCACATCTTCCACGGGACGCCACTGCCATCGCACCCGAGCTATGCCGAACTATCAACTGCTCCCTCGAGACCGCCACATTCCCCGACGACTGGAAACACGCCAAAGTCACCCCCCTCCTAAAGAAGCCCTCCGCAGGCCTGGATGAGCAACAGCTGCCTGAAGTTCAACGGAGAGAAAATGGAAGTCCTCATTCTTGGCTCCACCCCCTCCGCATGGAACACCACCTGGTGGCCCCCCGCCCTTGGAAACCCACCCACCCCTACGGACTGTGCACGCAACCTCGGCATCATACTCGACTCCTCACTCTCCATGAATCGCCAGATCAACGCCGTATCCTCTGCATGCTTCAACACCCTCTGCATACTTCACAAGATGTTCAAGTGGATCACCCCCCGACTCCAGGAAAACCGTCACCCACGCACTCATCACCAACAGACTGGACTACGGAAACGCTCTCTACGTGCGGAGTCAACAAAAAAACTCGTCCGCAAACTCCAGACCGTCCAGAACGCCGCAGCCAGACTCATCCTCGACATCCTACGACATGACCACATCACCCAACACCTCTGCGACCTCCACTGACTCCCCATCAAAAGAAGAATAACCTTCAGACTGCTCACACATGCCTACAAAGCCCTCCACAACACTGGGCACCAATACCTCAATGACCGAATCTCCTTCCACGCCCCCAAAAGAAACCTCTGCTCAACCGACCTCTCCTTAGCCACCGTCCCTCGTTTCTACAGGACCAGAGCAGGTGGAAGATCCTTCTCCTACCTCGCAGCCAAGACCTGGAACAAACTTCCCCTTTACCTCCAACGAAGCCTGACACTGCACCAATACAGAAAGGACCTCAAGTCCTGGCTCTTCGGATGACCCCAACTGAGCTGCTCACACCCCCTCCTTCAGCACCTTGAGACCCTCACCAGTGAGTAGTGCACTCTACAAAACCCTGATTGATTGATTGAAGGAAGCAGGACCTCCAAGGTGCACCACTCAGCAGATCCACGCTCCTTCCAGAAATGCAGGAGTATGCTGAGAGCTGCCTAAAAATCAAGTCCATTTCAATCGAGGGAAGCACATAGCTGAAGCCTTTCAGATTGCTACCCTCGACTACTTTCACATCTCTCCAAGCAATTGAAAATAAAAGACCGCTTCCTCTTATTCAAGTCTTGCTTCGAAATAACGTCATTTCACGTTTATTTTATTAAAAAGCTGTAGCATTGAAAAGGGTGGGTTATTACTCTCAATGAAGGCTGGAACAATCTGCAGGGATCAATGTGCACTGAAATAACCGGTGCAACTCTGGAAAATGACTGCTGCAACATTTAAGATTAAGTGTTGAATATCCAACACTATACCAGCTTTGCACAGAGAATAAAGAGCCCCATCTCTGCTCAAAACATTCTCAATCCGTGAACAATGATGTTTTAACAGAACAGTCTGAAAGTGGGACATGGCATTTTAAACTCTACACTCGCCTCTAGATGCTACCAGTGCAACTGAGAAAGATCATCAGAGAAGCACAAGCAGAACAGACAGATAAACCCTTAACAAACGTTTCAATTACCATATAAAAATAATCCTTAGGGACTGGAATCAGGTGTCTGATCGTCCGAAAAAGATGTAACTGAATATTGGCCAATTTAAGAACAAATTTGATAGGTTTGGTAAATGCGAGCTGGGGTACCTGAACCTCAACAACTTAGCTTCATTAGACCAAGATGCTGAAGCGGTTACACAAATAAGTTGAACAGCAATGAGAAGAAAACCACTGCATGTGAGCACATGTGATGAAAGGTATGTGGCCTATCCTCTTCTGATACCAGAGACCATGAATCCGAAGACTTCTGAATGAAATTCACAGACGCAATTCCCTGGGCACCCACACACTCGGTGGTGAAAGATGGAACTAGAATCTTACTAAGAAGTGTTCCTACAACAGTCCAGAATTGAGTCCTGGATGGACGATAACTAGATTGGATCGGTTTGGAGATCCAATGTCTGAATATATGCAGAGGTGAGGTTTTCTTTGGGCACTCAAATTCAAAGTCTTGATTGTGGGAGCTGCATGTATCCTGAATGCTTATAAGCCTAATGTCGTATTAAACTCAGAGGAATCAATTTTGGCCCTTCCTTGAAATATTTGCCTAAAAAACCTTTACTATCTTTAATATCTTCAAAGGAAAGGAAGCGTCACCCTATTTGTCAGTGTATAACCCATCAAAAACCCCAGGTACTTTCTCTGTTGCAGAGAGCAACGTCATTCCCTTTTTAAGATGGCTAATTCTTGGCCTTTACAAAGCATTGTAAACTTGGATTACTATTAGTTTATGCTTGCACAGAGACAGGCTACCAGAGCAGGAGACAATGTTTGTCCCTCCCCTCCTTGGGCATAGGTCTGAAGCAGGGGGGATAGCAGTGGAAACAAATGACACCTTGGACAGGCACTTGGACAACGGTCGGGAGTGAAGAAAGTCTGTTGCACCAATATAAATGCTGGAAAGCAAATAAGGTGCTGTTTATGGGGTGAGTAAGCGGTGCTGGCCTCTGTACTTTTGTAGACTGCGACAGAAGGTTCTAGCCCCACGATGTCACAGATTACACAAGCTTTGGTGAGACCAGTATGTAAAGCTTTCATGTGCTAGTGCATGCAAACACAGGAATGCGCATATTCGGTCTGTATGTGTTGCATGCACAAATGCCATTTAGCACAATAAAGCCAGACAGAAAAAAGAGCAAAAAGAATTTCTTTCTGAATGAAATGACTTTAGGAGATAAAGAACTGAATACAACAAGCAGTGTGATGACAGAGTGTACTTTTCAGATGTAAAATAGTACCCCATGAATTCCAAAAGAAGTACTTGTTGAAATGTGGAATGATGCACCAAACACTCAACAGCATGAGATGAGTGAGAAATAATCATTTGGGTAGAGAAAAAGTCCATTCAGTCTAGATTCAAACAAAATTGGTAACAACAGGTCTTGCATACTGAAGAAGGAACTCTCAATTAAAGGGGAGAATTGAGACACCATGCGAGTTAGAATTAATTGTAAGTGCTATGATTATCTTGCCAACAGTTATCAACAGTGATCATTAACATTTAAATTCAGATCAAGGGCTTCTTCGAGGAAACTGTTTTCCCCAAATTTGCAGACACTCACACAGCTTGATGGTCCATAAACAACGGAAGAACTCAAGGATGTGATTAGTCATGCGGGTCAGTACCACCCCAATAGTGATGGCCTTCCAGTATATTTCTATCAATCCTTCGCTGGGCTACTCGCTGGCACATTGAAGGAAGTGCTCCTTGAGGCATTTGAAAAGTGGCCCTTGGCATTGATCACACTTACCTCTAAGCCTGACAGGGATGCAATTGATGTTCGTGAGGACTTGTAACAGGTGTTCACATGGAAGTCATTTGGAGGAGCAATAAAATACAACAGGGAAATCCTGTGCTGAATTAATCAATGTTGAAGAATCATTAGTTTGGATAAAAATATTCTGTCGTGAGTGAATCTCAGCATAAAATTACTGAAAGAGACCACCAGTATATTAATCAATTTGTCCGAATTGACTTTATTTTTAAAAGACAATTAGAAATATATACAGGTCACACACGGTCAAGTGAGTAGTGCAAGAGTTTTTCAACAGAATCGCAAGTGAGAAAGACCATAACCGAACAAAGTAAAGAAAGTAACAATGTGGTTGTGTTGAGATAGTGTAGACGGCGTTGTGACCCTGTGTCAGATAAAAGAGTATCATCAGGACTAGAAATGACCTGAGGAGTGGTTGAATTGTGCAAAGGGCCTAGAAACAGGATAGGTGATGCCGGTCGCATGGCTGTGTTGGGTATGGAAGAGGGATACCAGGGAGATTGCTGGCACGTGTGCAATATGCAAAACTGTCTTCCTGGGCTCACAAGCAGTAAAATGCCAGAGTGCAATGGTATTCACGTGAGGTGACCTGTTAGAAATAGAGGTTGCAGGTGCTGGCAGACGCCGATTAGAAGTCTACACTTGATACCCATTTGGGTCGCTCTTGTTTCCTTAAATTAGCAACTGATGTTATGGTAAATCTTTTTTTATTAATATCGATGCCAAGATATTCCTGGCAATGAGACTGTTGCGTGTAATAGACACGCTCATCAATAGTGACCAGTGTGGCTTTATGCCCCATAGGAGCACTACCTTTAATTTGAAACAACTCAAATTCATAACTACTCACGTGCTGCATAGTCTAGAGTCAGAGAACTTTCCCTTTGCACTGGCGATTCTTGATACGGAGAAAGCATTCAATACAAATGGTTGGGAATATATTTGGATGGTTCTGAAGTTTACAAGCTTTGCACCAAACATTTGGAAATTGGTCCCACTGTTCTATTTTCGGCTGACAGTTGAAGTGAAGACAGGAGGAGTGGTATCGGACAGCTGGTGATTGAAGAGAGATACGAAGCGGGAAATGCCACCTTTCCACCCTGCTACTTGCAACAGCAGTGGAACCTTTGTGTTGTTTATTTGATTGTGATATCGAGCTCTACACAAACAGGAATAAAACCAAGCTTTTCCCACTGAGAAGGTTACATAAGTGAGGATTAGATGTTCATCGATAGTGGAATGGATTTGAGAAAACACTGCCTTTAGATACCTGGGCATACATGATTTTCAAAATTTTAAACACTGGCCGAACACTGGAGGATTTAAAACAATCAGTGGAGTTCTTGAACACACTGCCCCTATCAATAATGGGCAGGGCAGCAATAACTTAAACAGTCTTTTTGCCATGATGCCTGTATGTGCTGCAGGACTAGATGTCCGCTATCCCGCAGAAACTAGTTAAGAAACAAAATTTGTTACTGATCTCATTGATCTGAGCTGGTAAGCGCAGCAGAGTAAAAGTGGCAATGCTGAAGCAGTCGTATGAAAAGAGTGGACTTCAGCTGCTGGATACGGACGCAGTTGCAACATGTAGTACAATGGCTTAAAGACAACCAAAAGTGGGAAAAGGGTCTCTTGCAGGGCTTGTGTGGACAGGAAACTAGCCTATTTGCTAATGATGGGAAGGTATACACTCGCGCCTTCATACGCCAATATCTTCATGCGCAATTTTGAGGAGCACAACATACTAAATGACATACAATGGAAAGAACACGCTATTACCTTTCTCAGGTATATCGACAACATTTTCATAATATGGAAGGGCTCACAAACCAGCTTATTGAATGCTTTAAATTCCCTTAACACCATTAATGACAGGATTCAGTTTAACTTTCATTACGACCAGCAATCCATAGCATTTCTGGACGTATTGATCAACAAATCCGACACGGCCCTGGAAACCAACATCTACAGTAAAAGTACAGATAGGAATAATTTACTACACTACCAAAGTTTTCATCAGACACCTCTCAAGAACATCTTACCATATTCACAATTGCTGAGAGTTAAGAGAATTGTTTCGAATCCAGACAATTTTGATCAACAAGCGGTGGCAATGTTGGACAAATTCAAAAATCGTAGATATCCTGAGGAGATCCTTGAACAAGCTAGCAAACGATGCAGTGAAAAGAATCGCATACAACTTTTAACACCAACCGTTAACACAACATGCCAACGCACCGTGGTTGTCTCCAAATTTTCTACCCTCAGTCAGCAATACAAGAATTCAATCAGGAAACATTGGTCAATATTGAATATGGAACCAGATTTCAAAGGCATCTTTCATGTTCCTCCAATCTTCGCTTATACTAGGGGTAAGAATATCAAAGAACTCATTGCCAAGAAACCAGCATCATCCATTAAGCTCGTCTACAAAGGCAATTCACCTTGCCTTAACTGCAATAATTGTCACAACATCATCAAAGGATCCGTCATAACACATCCAATGAAAGGCACTAAAATTAAGTTAAGAGTGAACGCCAATTGCGATACTAAAAATTTCATTTATATGCTCAAATGCCCTTGCGGGCTGGTTTATGTCGGGAAGACAGAGAGAAAGATTAAAACCCGAGTGAATGAACATAAGAGTAACATTCGTACCAACAACACCAAATCCGTCGTTGCAGCACATTTTATAGAACACCGACATAATATCAGTCAACTGCAATTCGCCATTTTGGAAACCATCATCAGACTTGAGGGTAGAAATAACAACAATTTCATCCTACAAAGAGAAAACTATTGGATAAAGTTTCTGGACTCCATGAAACCTAACGGTCTTAATGACCGGATGGAATTCCAATGCTACCTGTGATACCTCTATTACTGTGTCCGTTTATTTGCGCAAGGTTCACTCATTACTTTTCCTGCTTTCACATGTTTTCAATGGTTCTTTTATATATTTTCACTCTCTCTCACATTTTTCAGCAGATCTGACAGTCTTCAACACTCCTTCTTATGCCATTTGGTTGTGTCCTCACTATCTTAGTTTATTTTTCTTTTACATATTTAGGTATCCGAACTTCTGTCACTTTCTATCTGACGATTTGCTCCGTGTTCTCTCTTTCACGCTCTTGTTTATTTACTCTTTGAATATTTTTAAGCGCATTAATCAAGCTGGTCTTATATATTATTTTGTCTCTAGGCTATGTTCTCACTTATTCAATTACATTCAATTAGAACACTTTTTCATAAACATTGGTTCGACACATTTTTTGATTTTTTTATTCCTTCTACACTTGTTTTCATTTATACAGTTTTTGAGCGTTTCAATGACGATTCATTTCTTTACGTAGTCGGGATCACCCACGGAACTGCATCCACTTTAAGATGGCACTCACACTATTCCAACTTGTTGCTAATCACCTTGGAAGTCTGCTTTCTATTTTCGTTTATGCACTTGCATGGTTTGTTTCAAGTAGACCGCGAACAGGCACTCGGCGTTTTCAGACCGTTTGAAGTACGCAGCACGCCTATCGGGCTGATGTAAGTTTCCTTTAGGGCTCTTCGTAATACTGGTGCACAGCCTTTTGCATGATTGTTTTTTCACTCGCTTTTATATATGTTTCACATTTTTTTGTGTACACTTATTCAGTAGAAATTGATCGCTGAGTCTTGAGATTATTATTTGGAACGGTACGCATTTCTCACCGATTCCACTCACGCATGGTTGTTCATACCGCTTACGGTTTCACTTACCTTCGGATTGGGGTTCTCACTTTTTAATAATCACGTCCGCGATACATTCAGGCATCTTATACTGTGTGTTGATACCGTTGCATAGACTGTACAGTTTTATTCATTATTCTAATAATCACGTTTAGACACACGAGATGTTTGCATTTGGTATATTTTATCACTGATTTTTCACCATCTAGAGATTAGATTGTTTAAGCCATAACATATTGTTTAATTGTAGAGTACAGTGACACTCTGTCTATTTTCCGCATTTATTTTAGATCTTTTCCCCTGACGAAGGGCTTGCATGCCCGAAATGCATCGGGAGATTGAATATCATACATTTGGAACTTGTGCCAATTGATTGATTCGTATGCATTCATGAATGAATTGAATGAATTAAATTCATGCATTCAACAGATTTGAATAAGAGTTTTTGAACTTTTTATAAATTTTCAACATATTCAAATTCATGATTTGGAACATTCGTTACCTGCAGTGCCAGGTTTTCAGCCGTGCCTAGAGGGATACCACTCACGATGAGTGATACTACTCAATACAGGTATACACTCTCCCCATATTGTCCATGTAGCTAACCCTGTATTGTGTGAGTATGAGTGTGTGTGTGTGTAGGCAGAGTTGTCTTAACAAGAATATGCCTAAAGTTAGAAGGCTAGAAGGTGGGTGTGAGATGGCTGGAGATATTTGCCTGACCAGTCGGATTATCTCGTTAGAAGACACATGGGCTTCGGGTTGGTAATGGGCCTATTTATACAAAATGCAAAGATAGCTCAGATAGCAACAGAAGTGTAGAGAACAGTCCCAGAAGACCCAAAACCAATGCAGAGTATGACTAAGATGCTGACTTTAGTGTGAGGTGGTAGATGGGTGGCTAACGTTAATCAGGCTCTAAAAATTGATAAGGGAGGTAGGAATACGACAGCTAGAATCAAATGGGAAGAAGATAACCCAGAGGCTATCACAGACAATAAATGGGGCAGAGAATGCGTACAAGCTAAAAAAGTACACAGCAATGATCAACTTAAATTAGTCCATTTCAATTATTTGCATAGGCCTATTTTATGCCAAAGAACATAGAGCATATATACTCGAAGCATTCTGACCAAAATGAGAAACTCCACAGGCAAACTTCTTAAATATGATGTGTGTTACCCTCATGCACACAACTTCTGAAAAGAGGTGATGGCAAAGATGGATCCCATCACCTGACGATTACTGACACCAACAGTGAATCAATGCTTGTTGGGAATATTCCTGGAGTATGAAAAAAGGAAAAACGTCAAGGAAATCTGCAGTGCTGAAATCATTGATTACAAAAAGAGACATATAGCCATCCATGGGTTGAAACCACAAGATCTGCCTCTAGACAGGTGGATGGGGGACTTTGTGGAATGCCCCACTGGAGAGGGGATACATATGAAAAACATTAGAACTGAGGAAAAACTAGTACAGAGTCTGGATGCTTGGACAGCAATGATGCGTGAGGTGATGGATTCCCCTAGTAACAGGCCTCCTCGAACAGCAGGGAGGTCCTTCCAAATGACAAGAGAGTATCTACTGACATTTGACAATAGCCTGTATTAATTGGATAAGAAATAGTATATGGTTAACTGTTAGTGGTATGTGAAGCTTGAGTGTTGAATTTGGGTGGTGGATGATGCACCCTGGGTACATAGGTTGCATATTGAAGGCAAAATTTGACAAACAAATGGACAAGAATGTGAACAGGATGAATATGAAATTGCACCCCTTCAAGGAAACTGGACTACGGGATTAAAAGATAATGTGGGGCTCTGGGGCTGCCCCAGTAGCTGTATTATTGCCAAATATATTGCTGAATACTGATGATGTCCACTCTACAAGCATTACCACTGTTGTATTGGAGTTATGGAATTTTAAAATGAATTAAACAAATCAAAATATATTTTAAAAAAAGGCCTATTAGGCAAATGGACTATTAAGCCAGGCCTACACATTACTTGCCCCTGCTGCTGGGATTAAGGCCTTAAGGTTAGATATTGCTGGTGTACTGCAATGGAAATGGGGGAAACCTATTTTACAGAATGTGACCAGCTCAAACAAAGTTTCCAGCCAACAAGAATAAGCAACACTCAGAGGGAAGACCAACATGATCAGGCAAAATACTGGCTAAATCAGACACTTCGTACTATAATAGGGATTCATCCCCGATACATATTTGCCCTCATGCAGGATATGAAGTCTGATATCTCCCATATCATGACTGATATAGTGATAGAAAATGAGACAGGGGGACTTTACAAATAGGCTAACTAAGCCATAATTGGGGATTCTTGACTGCTCAGAAACATGCCCCTCATCCAAAAAGGAAGTCCTTCTTGGAAACAGTTACTTCACATGCCCAACGGCAATGAGAACAAAAATCTCCGGAATTGCTGATCTGCAACTTGTTATTGCTGTCCATTTGAAAAGACGTTGAATGCACAAGGCTTTAGGCCATGGTAAACTGCCCTGGCCTTTCATAATGAATCTTTGGTCTCAAACCGAAAATCGTGCTACTGGTGCAGAGAAAAATAGAAAACATATTGGATGGCCATGAGATTGGGTTCTCCGAGAGATCAGGGATGCAGAAGCCACACAATTCACACTCAATTTTGCTGAGCTTTCGCACGAAAAACAGAATCTGTCATGAACTCCCTGTTGATCTACTGCACGCCAGACAGGTGCACAGTGGATCACACTCTACTAAGAGAAGAAATACCATCAAGAATAATAATTCCCAAACCTTAGAACATATGAGCAACTCAATATAGTCATGTCTCAAAACCAATACCTTCTAGAGATCTACAAAAGAAAAGATCCAATGGGGCACTTCTATGGGAGACTCATCTTGACAGGAACGAAACTTGAAAAAGTGGTCTATGGTGGGAAAGAAAAGGTGATGGAAACTCTTATACATTAACTAAGTTCCTTTTAAGTATGAAGAAAAGTGCTAGACAAGTAAGGCTAATGCGTTACTGCAATTAGTAAGATCTGTGACAAAAGTACAATATTTATGTTTACATATGTCAGAAATCAAAATGACCTTCACATCTTTAAGGTCTAGCTCAGTAGCATCGAGTAAATCAGATCATGAACTGGTCGTGGGTGGAGATTGGAACAAAATACTACATCCAACAATCAAATGATTCAGCCAATCTAGGGCCCAGATGTCCCAGTAAGGTGGGCCTTTCTTTACTTCCTCAAAAGACACGTTGCAACAGATGCCTGTTGAGTGCTCCATCCTGAGGACCGTGGCTATATTGTTTACTACTGTGATCTTGAACAAGAGTGAACAGCTGTGTGAAAAATAAAAGCTACTGATTAGGTGAAGACATAAAGCGCTTTATTATTCCCACCTATAAGTGAGGATCATGGCCTCTCATGTCATTCTGCCAGCTGCACTGCCTGAACACAATGCTTTCTAGACTTCATTGAGCTGCATTTGTGAGTCCTGAATTTCCCTGGGGAAGAGCAGAGGACAGGTTGGAAGAGGAGAAACAGATCTTTTAACAAAAATCTTGAGAATCCATATGCCTTTTGTGAGCAACAGGATATAAACTATTTACAAATCGCACCTTCAAGGTTGTGTTTACATTCCACAATGTGAAGCTATAACCCTGCTCAGACACAGATTCCTGTATTGGATGCACCAGTCCACTGAGCCACCAGGTCCGGCTTATGTCAACTGATGGTTGACAGATACTATCAATCTCACTGGAGTGGACTAATAATGTTCACTGTGAGTTGGGTAGATGTGTGGTTTTAGCATTCTGGCCAATAAGGCCGACGAGCGGCGCCAAAATGAATTTGCACTTGAACAATGCACACTCCATGTGACAGAGGCAGGGCTAAAGATGAGACGTGGTGGTGACAATGACAGGTAGAGTAAGTGGTAAGCACAGTTTGGTGGGGCATTGAGCAGGACACACACAGACCTGACAGCCAGCACACAAAAGTTCGAGCCATCGCCTTCCATGTCAGCAAGTTACTTCCTACACATAAGAGCTTAATTATTGTTGACATCCCGCCACCTCAGAGACTTAGAATCACGGAGTGGTGCGTCTCTTCTATCCTTCACACCAGATACTGATGTGGTAGGAGCTGGTGACTAGAGCTGGAGTATCAAAGGGCCTCCTCTGGCCAAGCCACCCATCTAACTGCCGTGTCTATCTCGCAGTCCATGGAGCTCTGTGGTGACTCGAAGGTGGAATGAGAACATCTGGAAGTATCAAGGAGAGTCATTGCAACCACAGGCACTGTTGACTCCAGTCAAGAGCTGAGTGTCTGATAGTGCAAGTCCCAATCATCGAGCCAGATGAAAATTGAAATTAGGAAAACATCCAGTAAAGTTAACAAGACAATATAGCAGGGGTCTCAAATCTTTTTGTTTGTAATAAGAGCTACTTATGTTCAGTGAAAATCCTACAGAGCTATTAATATTATTAGAGATGTAATACTAACCATATAAAACAAGATTATATTAGTGGCCACCATATGCAAGATTACCTGCAGTGACACTGTAGTATCCTGCATTCGTTAATGTAATGTAATTTGCACTTCCTGCTCAGCCAGTGTTTGTGCTGTGTGCTCAATAGAATGTTGGAGTCATGATGTGCCTCGGAATGTTGGGAGACTGAGAGGTGAAGTGACAGTTGAGCATGGGCTGATCAGCAGGCAGGCTGCTCCTGGTGGGGCTCCTCTTCTCATCTCATCTACCTGTTGTACTGGAACTATTCAACTTGTTACCTGCTTGAATAAATCATCTTTTATTACATCCTACCTGTGTGGACCTTCGTTACTACATTTATTTGGCGATGAGCTGGCAAAAAACCTACGTGTTACATCTGCACTTCAGAGACCTGCCAAACAAAAGAGGACCTGAAGACTACAGAACTACAGCCTACAAACGACGGCAACTAAAAGTACACGAGGAGGTATCCACTGGAAACGTAAAGCTGCCAACATGAAACATGCGTGTTCTACACTCAACATGAAAGACGACATCAAGCGAGAAACAAGCCTCACGAAGAAAAGAAGAGAAAAAGACACATGAAAAGATGAAGCACTACGGCTCTCAGCCCCACCAGTGTCCTCTCCATCGGACAGCCCTAGCCCAGGCGTGCTGTGCTCATCTACACTACAAAATTCGGACATTGTTTATCTTGAGTTTTATATAGCGCTGGCTAGACCCGTAGGTATCAGAGCGCTTTACATAAGGAACAGCGAGTTGCTAGTTACACATTTTACATAGTTACACAATGAGGATCAGAGTTACAGGCTAACATGTTACATTTGTACAAAGCAATCAAAACTTAGTAACCAAAGAAAAAGGGCAGAGTTACAGAAAATTCGTCACGGGAGGGGTGGGGAAGGGAGAAACAGGGATACGGGGAGAAACTGTGCCCAATGTCCGGCTGGGTAGGTGACGGCCGAGGTGACGAACCAGGTCCGATCTCCTCAATAGCTGAACCAAGCAGCTCCACCGGGCGTCAGACATAATGCTCGGACTCCGCTGTCAGGATAGTGAACAGGTGTACTCAGAGAGTGTCAGAGTAGCGCGGGGGTAAGGGTAACTGATGAAAGCATAATTATTACAGAAGAATGCATTATTAGTAGGTGGCGTGAACGGAGAAATAAAACAACAAATGGGGTAGAGAGAGCTGAGGGGGGACCAGAGTCAGAGGCTGAGATAGGCGAGAGGAGAGAGGGGTACCTGAGGGGGAGTTTGAGGTAAGGCAGTCCAGCAAAAGAGAAATGTTTGAAGGTCGACAGGATGGAGTCCAGTGGAACGAAGGACAAGAGGAATGTTACGTTACAGATTACAAATTACATACGTTACCAGGGCATAGTAGAACATGGGTCGAAAAACAATATAACAGTAAATTGGATGAAGGGAGGGGAAAGAGTAGACAACGGCAGGGAGACGGGAAGGACTGTGCCCAATGTCCGGCTGGGTAGGTGACGGCCGAGGTGGTGAGCCAGGGCGGATCTCCTCTATAGCTGTCTAGCAGCTCCACCGGGCATCAGCCATGGTGCTCAGGTCTCAGTGGTCAGGGAAAAGAAAGCAGTTTATCATGGTTACAATAGTTACAGATGCAGAGTCCAATACAGAAGAAACAAGTCCCAGGGGAGGAAAGAGGGAAGGGGGGGGGGGACTGGGAGGCGGATAAGATCTGGCAGATCAGCAGTGGGAGTGAAAAAACCTCGTGGGGGCTATGAAGGTAGAGTAAACGGACCCAACATTTAGAAAGGGTCTCATAGTCATTAAGTTCAGTCAAGTTGGGGCAACGCGCCAGGTCATCGCAGCAATGTGGTCAGGCAAAGTCAGGGGATCGACTGTCCCATCGATGACAAAAGGTCTTGAAGGTAGGAAAATAAAAACAAAAAGGGTACCTTGAGCGAAGATTGGCCTGAGGGACATTGTGAGGCCCTCTACAAGTGGAGCAGCCACTCGGGAGGGAAACCGGAGCTCAGACAGGCTGCAAGCACCGCAGTTAGACACCCCCCGGGAAACCGCCATTAATGGGGAAGCGTCGGTGGAACCGAAAGTGGAGATCAACACTGCTACTGGCATGTTCCAAAGGCGGATCGAGAGGACGTCGCGGCATGATCTGGGTCCGCAGTAGACAAAGCATAAAGGCTGAGTCCTGAAGGTGGGTGTCGGGCTACAAATCTGGGAGTCGTCGCGGGGCATTCCGGGCAGGGTCCGCAGAGAGCAGAGCAAGAGGTCGAGTCCTGGAGGGGAGGGAGGCAGTTGGAGGGGGGGGGGAAGGGGGGAGAGCCGCCAGCTCAGACTCCACAGCAGCGAGGCATCTCTGCCGAGCCAGCGGCCATGTTGGCAAAGGCTCCGTGGGTGCTCCCTCAAAAAACTCGGAGGGTGCGAAGCAGGCCACCCGGATCGTTCCTGGGGTCAGCAATGCGTGGAACAATATGTCAAGTCCTGGAGGAGGGTGGCGGTCGGAGGGGGGAGAGCCGCCAGCTCAAGCTCCACAGCAGCGAGGCATCTCCTCCGAGCCAGCGGCCATGTTGGTAAAGGCTCCGTGGGCGCTCCCTCGAGAAACTCGGAGGGTGTGCAGCGGCTACCCAGATAACTCCATAAGGAAAGGAAGGCACCGGAGTGCAGGTACAAGATCCAACGTAGGTTAGGAGGCAGCAGGGGGAGAGAGACCCGGGGCAAGTGCCAGAGTCAGTTCCCAGTCGGAGGAGCTCCCGGCCGGGGCTCCTCACCCGGCGGCCATCTTAATTGGATTTGCCACTACAGTCTGTAGTACGCCATCTCCAACTTTCTGTCAGCTGTTTATTTCACCATTATCTCAAAACAGAGATAAGAGGATGTGGTCGTGAAAGGTTTGTCTCCATCCAACATTGAGCATTAGGGGAGTTTCCAGTGTCTGACTTGGAACAGTGTGGCTGACGCTGTTGGATTGCACTCCCTCCATTGTGTGATCCTGTGCACATTTCTGCTGACTTTCGTTAGGGGTTGCACTAGTGTTGGTTGCTGTGTTTGTTCACGTCGTATTGCTGAGTTGGCAACATCTACAATGTTAAGATTTCAACCTTCACCACATACATCGCGCTGGCCTCAACCTTCACCTACAGTGTTCCTGTCTTGGGAGACGCTAATCTGCTGCATACTTAGTGAGGGTTCACGTTTTAGGTAATTGACACTTTGGACACATTTCATGTCATTTTCAGAAGAGGATTGCCTACATGTCATCGCGCTGACCTGAACTTGTCCTCCCTCCTAGGTAAACTATTGCTGACTGTTTGCCTGTCGCTCCAGGTATTTGGTGTGCTTTTTGGATACATTCCTCCTTTTCATCTTTTGACACTTCCCTTCACATCGCCACCATGGTGAGTTTTCTATCTACTTGTATTCTCCTCAGAATTCAACGTCAAGCATGCTGCTTGGCCGTTGAATCAGTTATTTTGCCGTTTGACTTTGCGCGCGCCGCTTACCTCCATCGGCATTGCAGCGCGGACCCACTTCACAAGAGCCCTCTGTGACGACACACCTGGTCTTTCTGAGGGACATTGTTTGGCGCTCTAGCGTGCCGTGAGCCCCCCGGCGCTGCGCATCTTACGTGCCGCCATGTTGTGATTGTAAGCAGCACGCAAGCTCCTGGGCTACTGCGCGTTGCGGGATCATAGTGCTCTGTTGCTCTGTATCTCACTTCGGAGGAAACTATTAAAGGTTTTGGCAACGCAACCGCTCCCGGTGGACTTCTTATTCTAAAAGTAAGAGTTTGACTGTGGATTTGCTTTCAGTTTTGGGCAATGCTCGTCAGCTCTGGAACTCTGGCACATCTTAGGACCAAGAAAATCTACTTACACGGTCGAGTGCTGAAGTCTGTATGTACATTTTGTCCATGGTTCTAGAGCCCACATGCCCTTTTGGAACTCTTATTTCAGCTGGCAGTGCACGAGGGTGACAACGACACATTGCGCTCTATCTGCCAGTGCACGAGGGTGCTACCAGACATTGTCAGCTCATGGCTATCTCTGCATAGCATCTTGCTCACAAATGCTGGTGTGTGTCACAGCATTACGGTGACACGCACACACTTAACTTTAACTGTCTCCTTACAGGTTTGCGTATCAGTATTGATGCCAAGTTTTTTTTGGAGCACCACATCAAGGAACTGTTTTTTCACCTGCCTCACTCTACGGGTTTGCCTGGTGGGATCTGTGCACATAATATGTTAAGCTCCCGACATGTTATACACACTTTACATTTAACTGTTCCCTACATTAGGGACGGCATTGGGTGTTAGCCCAATTTGCTCATACATTTGCCTACATGGGCTACTTATGGTTTTCACCCTTACACAGGGCACCGTTTCATGTGTCACAGTCCCATTTACATTTACACCGGTACCCTCATACAGGGCGTCTTATGGGTTATAGTCCCATCACTATATGGCACTACTGTTTACCTCCACATGGGGGTTGTCCTTACACGGGCTGCTACGTCATGGGCCTTTGTCCCATTCACAGTGCTCCTCTCCCTTTTGCCTTGGGGTAGAGGACGGTCATGGGTTTCAGTCCCATTGGCTGTCATTTTCTCTCAATGTTATTTCTATGATGTTACATTGCTGTTTTCTATACGCATTGTTACACCCATTGAATTGTCTATTTGAAAATGGGG
Organism: Calotriton arnoldi; assembly: GCA_963921515.1. Classification (NCBI taxonomy): domain Eukaryota; kingdom Metazoa; phylum Chordata; class Amphibia; order Caudata; family Salamandridae; genus Calotriton; species Calotriton arnoldi. Next base: position 6,496 of record CAWUFW010022687.1, on the reverse strand, counting down.
TGGAGGATAAGTGATACTGTTTGTGTCTCTTCGCTTCCTCTCCGTTTTCTCCGGTTCAGCTTTCCTTTTGATGTTCACATTCTTTTCATCTTTGGAATCTGGACCATACCATTCGCTGTTATTCTTCCTTGGTCTTCAGTCTTTCCTTTTCTGCAGTGTTCTTCTTGCTCTTCCTTGTTCAGGAGGAGTTCTTTCCCTCTCTTCTTCGTGTGTTTGGGTGTAGTCTTCTGTTCAGTTCCTGTCGTGCCTTGTCCTTCATTCCTTGCCTGCCTGGCCAGTGGGTGCGTTCGGGTGTAGTCTTTGGTACGTCTACTTCTTTCTGCTAACTTGTTGTCGTCTTTCGCCTTCCTACTGCTTTCTGCTCTTTTGTATTCGTTGTTGGAGAGTATGGGTTTTTTCCACTTTTGTACTCTTTCCCTTTGTTTCCTCCTCGTCTTCTCCCACCTATCTCTTCGCTCTGCCTTGCTTGCTCTTTTCCTTGACGTTTATTCTGTTTCATCGTTGTTCTTCCTATGTGTTCTTTTCTTGGTTCACGCTTGTTACATTTTATTCATATATAGGACTTGTGCTTCTGTTGTAAGGAAAGGGGATATGTAGTATCCTGCATTCGTTAATGTAATGTAATTTGCACTTCCTGCTCAGCCAGTGTTTGTGCTGTGTGCTCAATAGAATGTTGGAGTCATGATGTGCCTCAGAATGTTGGGAGACAGAGGTGAAGTGACAGTTGAGCATGGGCTGATCAGCAGGCAGGCTGCTCCTGGTGGGGCTCCTCTTCTCATCTCATCTACCTGTTGTACTGGAACTATTCAACTTGTTACCTGCTTGAATAAATCAACTTTTATTACATCCTATCTGCGTGGACCTTCGTTACTACAGACACCTCACTGCATCACGCATGGTTGCCAGCAGTAATGTAAAAAGTGCTTGGTCTATATGGAATGCATCTGTATGGGTTATACATTACCAGTCTCTGCAGTGCCTCCAGCATCAAGTTAATAACATTTGTAATAAATCTCCCCAACACAGTTTGATTTTTATCACTCAAATATCAGCTTTAAATATATATTGGAAATTCAACCATTTTTCACCAAACATTAACTTATAAGTACTGAAAATACACAGATTTTCGTTTCAAATGCATGCTTTTCAGCTTTGGTATACATATATTAATTCAACCAAGCAAAAAAGCTTCTAATTTAGTTCACAGGGCTGCGCACAGAAGACCTACTTACAGCTGGTGAGCTACCAGTAGCTCAAGAAATACTCATTGGAGAAGCCTTCAATATGGTAATATACAAAGGTGATCTGTATATAATGGATTCATATACACACATGGTCATATAGATATTTGTTCCCTGAAGTCAGACGGCTGGTTGAGAAGGAAGAGAATGGTGAGAAGTGGTGGGCATTGGAGGGAATGAGTGAAATGGTAGAAATGAGAATATTAGAGGTAATAAAGAAGAAAGATGGCAAGGCAGAAAGCAAGAGGGGTACGAAAGAGGGATATTGGTGACAAAAAACCTTGGTTGTGGAATGTTGTTTTGTGATAAAAGAATAAGCATGGTTTAGCACCTACACACTCATTAATATATTCCCTCTATTCATGGAGTCACTCGTTCAAGCAGCCATTCATTCATACATACCTTTAGCTTTTCTCTCTCTCTCTTTCTTTTCAAAAGCACATGTACAAAAGGCTGACAGCCCTACTGGATTAGTCAATGCTTGCTTTTTCGTCTTACTGATCTTATTTGCAAGCTTTTCTTTCCTCAAGCGATACAAAAGGGGATGATGGACGGAACGCTTGAGCCAATCAAACACTCACCCCCAGTCAACTGATCTGGGTTTAATCCATCATCATTCTTTAGCTCACTCCACCACCCCAGTTCAGACATGGCCATATGCAAATCAGTCTGACCCTGTGCCTCATGGGAACAGTCCAGCCCGAACTGCCAAGCCATGTCTTCCTGGACCGGAAACAAGCATCCTAGGACCGGTTTCTGGCATTCCAGCCGTCATCAGCCAGGCTTGCTTGAATCCAGTGGCAAAGTGAGCAAGGGACCCACGTCTGGGCATACCCCGCCAACTTAGGGCGAACAAAGCGATACAAAGGGGATGATGGACGGAACGCTTGAGCCAATCAAACACTCACCCCCAGTCAACTGATCTGGGTTTAATCCATCATCATTCTTTAGCTCACTCCACCACCCCAGTTCAGACATGGCCATATGCAAATCAGTCTGACCCTGTGCCTCATAGAACAGTCCAGCCCGAACTGCCAAGCCATGTCTTCCCTGGACCGGAAACAAGCATCCTAGGACCGGTTTCTGGCATTCCAGCCATCATCAGCCAGGCTTGCTTGAATCCAGTGGCAAAGTGAGCAAGGGACCCACGTCTGGGCATACCCCGCCAACTTAGGGCGAACAAAGCGATACAAAAGGGGATGATGGACGGAACGCTTGAGCCAATCAAACACTCACCCCCAGTCAACTGATCTGGGTTTAATCCATCATCATTCTTTAGCTCACTCCACCACCCCAGTTCAGACATGGCCATATGCAAATCAGTCTGACCCTGTGCCTCATGGGAACAGTCCAGCCCGAACTGCCAAGCCATGTCTTCCCTGGACCGGAAACAAGCATCCTAGGACCGGTTTCTGGCATTCCAGCCGTCATCAGCCAGGCTTGCTTGAATCCAGTGGCAAAGTGAGCAAGGGACCCACGTCTGGGCATACCCCCGCCAACTTAGGGCGAACAAAGCGATACAAAAGGGGATGATGGACGGAACGCTTGAGCCAATCAAACACTCACCCCCAGTCAACTGATCTGGGTTTAATCCATCATCATTCTTTAGCTCACTCCACCACCCCAGTTCAGACATGGCCATATGCAAATCAGTCTGACCCTGTGCCTCATGGGAACAGTCCAGCCCGAACTGCCAAGCCATGTCTTCCCTGGACCGGAAACAAGCATCCTAGGACCGGTTTCTGGCATTCCAGCCGTCATCAGCCAGGCTTGCTTGAATCCAGTGGCAAAGTGAGCAAGGGACCCACGTCTGGGCATACCCCCGCCAACTTAGGGCGAACAAAGCGATACAAAAGGGGATGATGGACAGAACGCTTGAGCCAATCAAACACTCACCCCCAGTCAACTGATCTGGGTTTAATCCATCATCATTCTTTAGCTCACTCCACCACCCCAGTTCAGACATGGCCATATGCAAATCAGTCTGACCCTGTGCCTCATGGGAACAGTCCAGCCCGAACTGCCAAGCCATGTCTTCCCTGGACCGGAAACAAGCATCCTAGGACCGGTTTCTGGCATTCCAGCCGTCATCAGCCAGGCTTGCTTGAATCCAGTGGCAAAGTGAGCAAGGGACCCACGTCTGGGCATACCCCCGCCAACTTAGGGCGAACAAAGCGATACAAAAGGGGATGATGGACGGAACGCTTGAGCCAATCAAACACTCACCCCCAGTCAACTGATCTGGGTTTAATCCATCATCATTCTTTAGCTCACTCCACACCCCAGTTCAGACATGGCCATATGCAAATCAGTCTGACCCTGTGCCTCATGGGAACAGTCCAGCCCGAACTGCCAAGCCATGTCTTCCCTGGACCAGAAACAAGCATCCTAGGACCGGTTTCTGGCATTCCAGCCGTCATCAGCCAGGCTTGCTTGAATCCAGTGGCAAAGTGAGCAAGGGACCCACGTCTGGGCATACCCCGCCAACTTAGGGCGAACAAAGCGATACAAAGGGGATGATGGACGGAACGCTTGAGCCAATCGAAACATCTCACCCCCAGTCAACTGATCTGGGTTTAATCCATCATCATTCTTTAGCTCACTCCACCACCCCAGTTCAGACATGGCCATATGCAAATCAGTCTGACCCTGTGCCTCATGGGAACAGTCCAGCCCGAACTGCCAAGCCATGTCTTCCCTGGACCGGAAACAAGCATCCTAGGACCGGTTTCTGGCATTCCAGCCGTCATCAGCCAGGCTTGCTTGAATCCAGTGGCAAAGTGAGCAAGGGACCCACGTCTGGGCATACCCCGCCAACTTAGGGCGAACAAAGCGATACAAAAGGGGATGATGGACGGAACGCTTGAGCCAATCAAACACTCACCCCCAGTCAACTGATCTGGGTTTAATCCATCATCATTCTTTAGCTCACTCCACCACCCCAGTTCAGACATGGCCATATGCAAATCAGTCTGACCCTGTGCCTCATGGGAACAGTCCAGCCCGAACTGCCAAGCCATGTCTTCCCTGGACCGGAAACAAGCATCCTAGGACCGGTTTCTGGCATTCCAGCCGTCATCAGCCAGGCTTGCTTGAATCCAGTGGCAAAGTGAGCAAGGGACCCACGTCTGGGCATACCCCCGCCAACTTAGGGCGAACAAAGCGATACAAAAGGGGATGATGGACGGAACGCTTGAGGATGCTTGTTTCCGGTCCAGGGAAGACATGGCTTGGCAGTTCGGGCTGGACTGTTCCCATGAGGCACAGGGTCAGACTGATTTGCATATGGCCATGTCTGAACTGGGGTGGTGGAGTGAGCTAAAGAATGATGATGGATTAAACCCAGATCAGTCGACTCGGGGTGAGTGTTTGATTGGCTCAAACGCTCAGTCCATCATCCCTTTGTATCGCTTGTTCGCCTAAGTTGGCGGGGGTATGCCCAGACGTGGGTCCCTTGCTCACTTTGGCCACTGGATTCAAGTAAGCCTGGCTGATGACGGCTGGAATGCCAGAAACCGGTCCTAGGATGCTTGTTTCCGGTCCAGGGAAGACATGGCTTGGCAGTTCGGGCTGGACTGTTCCCATGAGGCACAGGGTCAGACTGATTTGCATATGGCCATGTCTGAACTGGGGTGGTGGAGTGAGCTAAAGAATGATGATGGATTAAACCCAGATCAGTCGACTGGGGGTGAGTGTTTGATTGGCTCAAACGTTCCGTCCATCATCCCCTTTTGTATCGCTTGTTCGCCCTAAGTTGGCGGGGTATGCCCAGACGTGGGTCCCTTGCTCACTTTGCCACTGGATTCAAGTAAGCCTGGCTGATGACGGCTGGAATGCCAGAAACCGGTCCTAGGATGCTTGTTTCCGGTCCAGGAAGACATGGCTTGGCAGTTCGAGCTGGACTGTTCCCATGAGGCACAGGGTCAGACTGATTTGCATATGGCCATGTCTGAACTGGGGTGGTGGAGTGAGCTAAAGAATGATGATGGATTAAACCCAGATCAGTCGACTGGGGGTGAGTGTTTGATTGGCTCAAACGTTCCGTCCATCATCCCCTTTGTATCGCTTGTTCGCCTAAGTTGGCGGGGTATGCCCAGACGTGGGTCCCTTGCTCACTTTGCCACTGGATTCAAGTAAGCCTGGCTGATGACGGCTGGAATGCCAGAAACCGGTCCTAGGATGCTTGTTTCCGGTCCAGGGAAGACATGGCTTGGCAGTTCGGGCTGGACTGTTCCCATGAGGCACAGGGTCAGACTGATTTGCATATGGCCATGTCTGAACTGGGGTGGTGGAGTGAGCTAAAGAATGATGATGGATTAAACCCAGATCAGTCGACTGGGGTGAGTGTTTGATTGGCTCAAACGTTCCGTCCATCATCCCCTTTGTATCGCTTGTTCGCCCTAAGTTGGCGGTATGCCCAGACGTGGGTCCCTTGCTCACTTTGCCACTGGATTCAAGTAAGCCTGGCTGATGACGGCTGGAATGCCAGAAACCGGTCCTAGGATGCTTGTTTCCGGTCCAGGGAAGACATGGCTTGGCAGTTCGGGCTGGACTGTTCCCATGAGGCACAGGGTCAGACTGATTTGCATATGGCCATGTCTGAACTGGGGTGGTGGAGTGAGCTAAAGAATGATGATGGATTAAACCCAGATCAGTCGACTGGGGGTGAGTGTTTGATTGGCTCAAACGTTCCGTCCATCATCCCCTTTTGTATCGCTTGTTCGCCCTAAGTTGGCGGGGTATGCCCAGACGTGGGTCCCTTGCTCACTTTGCCACTGGATTCAAGTAAGCCTGGCTGATGACGGCTGGAATGCCAGAAACCGGTCCTAGGATGCTTGTTTCCGGTCCAGGGAAGACATGGCTTGGCAGTTCGGGCTGGACTGTTCCCATGAGGCACAGGGTCAGACTGATTTGCATATGGCCATGTCTGAACTGGGGTGGTGGAGTGAGCTAAAGAATGATGATGGATTAAACCCAGATCAGTCGACTGGGGGTGAGTGTTTGATTGGCTCAAACGTTCCGTCCATCATCCCCTTTGTATCGCTTGTTCGCCCTAAGTTGGCGGGGGTATGCCCAGACGTGGGTCCCTTGCTCACTTTGCCACTGGATTCAAGTAAGCCTGGCTGATGACGGCTGGAATGCCAGAAACCGGTCCTAGGATGCTTGTTTCCGGTCCAGGGAAGACATGGCTTGGCAGTTCGGGCTGGACTGTTCCCATGAGGCACAGGGTCAGACTGATTTGCATATGGCCATGT